>SNRZ01000014.1:600000-897500 GCA_008729115.1 Dirofilaria repens | reverse complement strand
GTACTACAGAAATCTTTGTTTGCTACTCCCATGATTTGCTTTCGTGTATCATGCGATAATAATATGCCGGCGCTTGACGAAAATTTTTAATAAACCTTTGCACAAAAACAATGGGAATGAGCAATGTATGATATTACTTGTCATTACAAAATCTCGCTGGTTTATTTTTAAAAAAAATCTCGCATTTTTTGTGCATATTCTTGTCATTACAAAATCTCGCATTTCGGTGAGCTATTAACGAGCCATTTATTCTACAAATATTCAGGTATATTATGTGCGTGCAAAAAACTAATAAACCTATGAAAATTGCAGACTTAGCTATATTTATTTAGCATGCTTTAGGCCATTGACATTCCATTCATTTTTTTAAATCCATCCATACATTTTATTTTGGCAAATTATATTTATATTTCCTTAGAAGAACTAAGTTTAAAAGATTTTATTTTTATGTTACATGATTTCGTCCGTACTGCATCCAATATGCTTAACGCACTTGATAAGTTGATTGAAGCAGCACCTACATTTTCGGAAGTTTGTATTATTATTCTTACTTTGGTAAAAGAGAATATCTTATAGACATCACTAATCCTCCTCAAGCTACTTTTTCTATGTTACTCCCCAGAAAATTGATTTTGAGTTAACTGTTTAGGAGTATTATTTCCTTAAATCAAAAAATATGTTTCATCATGGGAGAGAGCCGTTAATTTTTTAATGTTGAAATGAAGCACCGAAACATACCAAGAAAGTATTTTTCTGTCTAAAGAAATTCATCATTCTGGACCATTTCATTTTTCGTAAATTATTAATAAGGCAATTTCGTCGTGAAAATTCAAATTTAAAATGTGTAAATTACTCTTGTACATCATCTTCTTTGTTGAGCTCGAAATGGTATGCAAAGAATTTAAATACTACGAAAGTTCACCGATGAACAATTGAAATGTCTATTGCCAGCGAGGCTGAGCAGTAATAATCATTTGCTTTTCCAATCAATTTTTTGCATTCAAGCTAGGGGTTTGATATACTATTTCGACTAGATTCATTTCATTTTGGTCGATTCTATATCATTCCATCTTTTATGGCCATTACAGTTAATAAGATTTCATTCTAAAAATGAGTAATTTGCTTGTGCCTGCTAACCCGACTAAAATCTGCACAACGTTATATCACTAACCTCTCGATATGTAATTCCTTTCATAAATGCTAATTTGAATATTTGGAAAAATCATAATAATTCGTGTACTATAAAAGCATTAAAGAAATACACATTATCCAACGAAATTTATAAAAATTCAGATCAATGATAATTAGACAAACTCGAACACGTGCTTGAACTACCTGCCCAAGGACATATAAGTTAAGTTACCATTACGATCAGTCACTTCAACACTGACAGAAATATTACAGTGAATATTGCATATCGCTGATATCCTATTCATCGATTCGCAAGCTTATCGGTAGATCGAAATGAACTATATCTTCAAGGATTTTCTCTTATTTTCTAAAACTATTTTCTAAACTCCGGTTCTTTTTTCAGGAACAATTAAGGATTTCTTAAGTATCATATGTTATCGCATTGAAAATATTCCACTATTGACCGAGAATTTTAGTGACGAGACAGGAAGCATGCGAATTTTATCGAGAAATCTAGCTATAATCCATCATCAAGAATTTGTCTTCTATAATATATGACAAGAATCTTCCGGCATGATTTGCGTCTATTTCATTGGTTATGTCGTCCATTGTAATGAGGCTTTTAGTATACAATTAGAAAATTTCCTTATCATTATCAATCGTTATCATTCTTTAAATGGTTTGTTCTTTTGCTTTCATAAATTCGATGAATTTTTTTTATTAATATATTGGTTTCTCACTTTCGAACTCCTTTTTGAGATTTCAGGTTTTTTTTTTTGAAAATTTGAATCAGCACATAGTTAAATGATCGTTTCACTGCTAAATTTCCTCGTTTTGTTCGTGGATTCAAGAAATTATGAATGCTTTGCGAGAACTATTATTAATACTATATAAAAAATCATCGAAATTACTGTCAGAATTGTTCGAGAATCAAAATTGGTAATTATTAATTATCATCCTCGATACGATTTCATGGTTTTGGTTTATCTGCAAACAGCTAGATAAAAACAACTCTGGCAGCTGTGAATCACGATTATCTTATCTCATACACATCTGGCGCCATGTGCATTACATATTGCTCATGAAGAAACGAGACCATTAAAAGCTGAATTTAGAAATATATTTGAACAACAAAAATGATTAGGGACTACGGAGAACTTCTAACATGCACAGGCTAATTATGCAACGTAGACTTCTTTAGCCTAGAAGTAAGCAATTACTAACTCATGATGGGCCAAGGAACAACTGTGTGTCAGAATCCTCGATTTTAAGTTCGGTGAAAAAAATGTATCAAGCAATATGAGTTCTACAATATATCATCTCTTCTGGAAGACACCGAAAATCGTGACCACCTCACTGATCGTACACTGTAAATGTGGCTCATGATCAATGGAGAGAAACTTGTTTTAACATACAGCCAAGGAAGAACAAATTTATGTAAGTGTAATCACATGAAAAATAGCGAATGACATTTCGAAAAAAAAAAAGATACCAAGTTAAGAGTTAGCTTCGAGAAAAAAACGAGTCTGCTATGACTGAGTTTGATGCATGATTAATTAATTCTCAGAGGTATCCAGGAATTCTAATAAAATGCATATGGATCTTGTGAATTTTCAGTGAAAAAAAAATAATGATATGTACAATGACGATTATGTAGAGAACTATGAATCTAATTTTTATGTTGATGAATCAAATTCGAACCAGTAGACTTCTGATCAGAATATTCACTCGACTATTTCTATTAATGACATACAATATCCAAGTCGTCTCAATAGCTTTGTGATATATATAGAACGGACTTTGAAGAGACAAACAATATTCAAGCAATAACTATGAAAGAACAGGAAGAAAAAGCGATGGAAGGATGAGAAATTACTATCGATAGATGACCGTTTCTGATTTCAGGTCGGGGTTAAGTGATAGAGATTGATTGGCTTTCTGTGCACTTTACTTTCCTCCTCGTCAATGTTTCCTGTCATTATCTGTCATCGTAGTCGCGCCCTCTTCCAATATTATTAATTTTACTCCTTAATCCCTCATTGCTCATAACGATGCCCTCTTCCTTCTATCTTTGCATCTTAATAGCAACAGTTATGATAATTGCTGGAATAGTGGTAGTATCTAATGATTAGTTGCTTAATGGTAAGCACTCGTCCAGTATCGTTATAGCTCTAAAGCGCGTATAAACTGTTGGTTATTGATCCACGATGGTTAGTTAGTTATAATGCAGTTAGCAAGCAATGGTAAATAGCACATCGAGAGAGGAGGTAGATGAATGTTGTAATAGGTTGATTGGCAATGACAATGACGCATGGACTAGAATGGAAGAGGAAAAGAAGGAGGAGGAGAAGGAGAAGGAAGAGAAGGAGGAAGACGAGGAGGAGGATGGAGTGCAGGCGACAATATGATGCCATTTTTAGATAACTTTGAAATTGATTAACGTTTAACAATACTCGTCATCCCGTCGTCATCTATCTTACATCTTCAAATTCTGATTTATTGATTTCAATTTTCATGAAGCTTTATCTGTGTACTTATTTGTAATCCATTTATCCGTTATCCGTCCATCTATTCATTCCATTCATCCATTAATTCATTTATTCCGTTCATCCATTAATTCATTCATTCCATTCATTCATTAATTCATTCATTCCATTCATCCATTAATTCATTCATTCCATTCATCAATTAATTCATTCATTCCATTCATTCATTAATTCATTCATTCCATTCATCCATTAATTCATTCATTCCATTCATCCATTAATTCATTCATTCCATTTATCCATTAATCCATTCATCCATTAATTCATTTCATTCATCCATTAATTCATTCATTTCATTCATCCATTAATTCATTCATTTCATTCATCCATTAATTCATTCATTTCATTCATTCATTCATTCATTCATTCATTCATTCATTCATTCATTTCATTCATTCATTCACTCGTTTCATTCATTCATTTCATTCACTCATTCATTCATTCATTCATTCATTTCATTCATTCGTTCACTTCATTCATTCATTCATTCATTTCATTAATTCATTTTATTCATTCATTCATTCATTCATTCGTTTATGTTCAAAATATCTCATAGCATGCATATTCAATGAATAGATGATAATGCATCATTATCCATGCAGAAACATGCCTCATAACTACTACACTGCCCGTTACCTCTTCTTGGCCTTCGCACAGTCCCTCTTCATCGTCTCATAATTCATCATTTAAAACTTCAACATATCATGCAGTAAGTAATGAAAATGCTTATATTACAACTTGGTTTTCAACTTGCATTTCCTTACACAAAACGCTTATAAATATTTCAGTACACATCTACTTATATCAGGTGCTTGGTGATAATCACTTCTAGAAGTTTTAAATTGTAAAATTTTCTGTCGTTTGCTTAATTTTTTTTTTTATTCACTTGGCTTGAAGAGAAATCATCGTTTGAACAACAGAGCAACTATTGGAATGATGATTTTATATATTTGAAACGAATTCGGGAATTGAGTATTATCAGTCCTTTCTAATCTTTCGCTTATAGTAAAAAGGAAGGAACAATTTGAAGAGAAGTAGTATTCAATAAATATACACATATATCTATTATTTATATTGCATTGCTAAAGAAAACGCTGAATCAGCAAATTAAATCGGCAATTTCATCAGGACGATGACTTCCTTAGTGGAAACTCAATTTGGGCAGATAAAAATTGATAGAAAGAGAATTGATATCTCTTTCAGCATCGAGTGGAATCAGTTAGCTTTAACGTTACCGCAGGGCCATATTTTTAGAGGCAGGTAAGGGAAGCCATTCATTTATAAATAGTTTATGAGAAGACTTATCTTAAGATAAATAACTTGTTATGTTAGTTGGAACTAAATTTTGTGTTACTATTTTCGGATCTTATTGATAAAAAAAGGGAATTCAAAAAAATCTTCCACCCCCAACTAAATATATTCAAAACAATTAAATAGGCTATTAGATGTGTCAGTATATGAGGATAGATAGCTATGAAACATTGATTTTTGAACAATATGAATTTATGACATATTGACGTCATTAGCTCTTTGTTGTGCTTGTCATAGATATCAGTTTTTTGGGTCAAATATTTCTTTTTGGTATCTGTGCGGTTGATCATTTTTTTATAACTTCATAGTGTTTCTTTCTCTATATATTCATTCTACTTCTCCATTTAATTGAGCTGTCGAGCAGTAAGCCTCATCTATCCATCATCTATTTCAATGTGGTCATTGATCTTTATTTCACATGACTATCATCTCCCTTTTAAAATAGATCACCTCATCAGTTTGATTGCATTCTTTTATTAATTTGCAGTTTCTTATATTTCCTACTTTTTAAATCGCAATAGTGGTGAAAGTTTAAAAGAAAACAGAGTAGCATCAGCTATACTGCTAATACTCATAGCTGGTTTTTCAAAGGTTCTACTTAGTTCTGGTTTTTAACCAAGACTGTCAAACTTCATATTGGCCGCTGGTGATTAAATAACTAAATAAATTCAGTTTCAAAATTCAATTCAATTAAACATATAAAAAATTTTTTTGACAATGAATCGTCTTAGATAGTGTAAAAGTACTCCAAGATATGTGCGTACTTTGTGAGTAAATATTAATCCACAACTTGCTCCAGCAATACAGCTTCAGTGCTCTTCTATTAGATTTGATAAAGTTCATGTACCAGCTGTTGTCTTTCATTTCTCTTCATTTTCACTGACTGCTACATCTTTTTCCAATGTATTTATAAATTTAAAAATTAAAGAAAAAAAAAATTCTCCTACTACTTATCTATCTTTTTTCGTAAAAATAAGCTTTTTATTGGATTTTATTGAATAAAAAATTTTATGTAATTTCAATTAGTAGTAAATGATTTCTTGTAGTTCTTTTTAATGAAAATCGCAACCATAGAGACGTAAATTTAGTAAAATGATACTAGAAATCAGTGAAGGAAATACGGATAGCATATGGATAAACACTAGAGTGAGATACATGCAGAAACTTTTTAAAACCGCAAGAATTTATTCCTTCATTTTTCATTAATATTTTCCTATATTATTTAATATTTTAATCTAAAGTTATTAGAATCAAAAGCACACTTTTTAATTTACATTCAGAATTTTGCCAGTTATGAATATCTCTGAATAAGTATTATTAATTCGAATCAACTGCCTCATTTGATGACCCTGAATTTAGAAAAATTAATTGAAATCTGCGAAATTAGGAGCAGAAAATTCTAGAACAAAAATTATTATGAATTAATATGTGCTGGGTCATGAAACTTCATATTTCGTGTTAAAATCATTAATTACTATTAATGTGCTATTCCTGACAAACTAACATGCAGAATACAATATTATGAAACAAATGTTTCATTTATTTGAGTTGTGTTTCTTTTATACATAGAATCTATGAATTCATGTAAGGAAAATTTTGCTACCTCTTCTCAATAACCTGAACAATTTAGGACATTTTTGAATGATATTGACTTCTGTTCATTTATAATGGTCAATAAAATAAACATGAGACAAGAAAGCTAAAAAAAAAATGGAATAGAATTGCAGCTATGAAATATGCTAAAATTGGCTTATCACTGAAGATATTTTTTTTTTCGACTTCTGTCTTGCAGATTTTCACTTTACTAAAAAGTTACCATATTTATTTTATACGCCTTTAGTATGTATAATAAATTAATGGCGGTCTCTTATCGCGAAATTGAGGCAGGCCTTTTCTTGATTTCCAAATGTGACTCCCGAATTCTTTTGCTTTACATTTCTTCCTAAGATGTGATGAGAAAGGATATGTAAGATTTTTCTGCTGCAAAATTCTAAACATCTTTTCACATTTCTTTTGCAAATAGGGGAAAGTCTGAAGTATCTTATTATATGTCGACATGGAACGATTACAAATACAGTATCAATTTAAAGTTTGTATGTATCTATAAATGGTCATCTTGTAACCTACAGAAAAAATGTAATAAAAAACTACTTTTATTATGATTCTAGAATACTTGAAGGTAATGCCCGTTGTTTATTTATTGAAATATTTTCTTTCTTGATAGTTACTTATTGTTTATTTTTCTTTTCTCGCATAATCTTCGTTTGTTTAGCTATCAGTATTTATATTTTATTCTCTCAACATTTCATATTCAAATAATTCAAGGAAGAATATTAAAAATCATTCCATCAATTTTAATTTGCTTTCAGAAAGACTAACGGCGAGTCGATAGCATAGGTGGACACTACATTTAGCAGTGATCATATCAAGTTGCAAACAGCTGCTAAAGAATCTACTGAAACATTTCCTTTTCATAGTCCTCAACATGGTGTATGTCGGAGAAACGAAGGGCATACGTTGTCCTTGATATCACGGCCAAAATTATTGCCAATTATAACAAAGGAACCTAAGATTTTTCTAATGCGTTGCTCCATGGGGTTGATTCCGGTTTTCGAACTAAATTAAAGTCGGTGCTGAATTCATCGAATGAAGAGTGCAATAAGTTCACTGCAGAAATCTCCGTAGGCTTTCAACAGTTTACATTTATCGAAAATCAAGGATCGTCAAAAAACTGTGCGGAAATTAGCTTTGAACGTATTTTTCCATCAATAATTTCGACAGTAATAACTGTGGATCGCGGTCATTAGAAGCAGATTCGTTTGATAATATTACATCGGATTGAAATGTCAGCTTTAAATACTTATAAAATAATGCCAGCAATTGAACGTAATTCATCAGAATTATGCACGACTAAGGATTCAGTAGAGAAATACATCTGTACGGAAGGTATGGCAATCAGTAATTGGAATCCAACACTTCTATTAAATAAGCTGTACGAGGTGACTTTAAAATTTTTTCAACTATTTTATGACTATGACCATATTTATAATGAGTCGAATGAATAAAGCCAATCAATCCGGGCAAGGATTATAAGTTGAATTCATTGAGCTGCACGGCGTTTTAACTTCTTTGCAGAGTTAATTTTAGAAAATTTTTCATATTAAATGTCAACACGTTAATATTTCAAAATTAAAAATTCTTCAGTTGCTCGAAAGCTCAAGAATATTGAATAGTGAAAGAGGTTGAGAAACGTCCCTTCGATTTTGCATATCGATTCATGTTGCCAGCAATTAGGTTGCATTTCATCCCATCGATGGCAGATTTAATGACATTTTGTTAAATTTAGCGAAATTGCAGGTCAGTTATGAGCCACGCAAGGAATCGAAACTTAACCGTTTCACTAATATGGAAGGACATCTTGAAGTTCCCGTAGATGGCGAAAGTATATACGCTGAGTTGCAAAAAAATTGGGTGCAGAAATATTTTCGAACTAGAGATGGACGTTTGCAATGGTTTGCTGTGAGTTATTTCTTTTCATTGCATCAAGAAATGAAGTAGTAACTAGGTTTTTTTTTTTATTCCGTTCTATACATATATATATCGAAATACAGGCTTGAACTCATGAAACTTTTCTAACATCTTAACTTTTTGAAGTTTTCTATGCTTAGCCTATGCTATTTATTGGAGTTTTTATAACCCATTCAATTGGAATTTCTATAACACATTTTATAACAGGAAATGTTGCAATTCAACATTTACAAAGTAATTCTCATGGTTTTCAAGCTGTGATGGATCGTAACCTATAAGGATCATTTTTAGAGGGAAGGAGGACGTGAGAATTTGCTCAGATCAGAGTATTCTGTAGTCGGAATACCTCCTAATAGGTAGATATGAATAATAATAACTTTACGCACTTAATTTTCAGTCACATTTCGCAGATGATACGCCGATCGGGGAAATACTGCTTTCTGGCTGTGAAGTAGATGCTAACAGAGATGAAAACGCGCTTTATATACACGGCGGAAAGAGTCATATTAGAATGATACTGAGGTCAGTTTCACCTCAGTCTGTGTATTCACTAAAACTGTTTTTTTTTTTTATGTTTACTGAACCGTTAAGATTCTTGCTATTAATTCAGATTGTTCACAGATGCTATGTACTATTGTAAGTGGCGGATTGCATAAGTCTGTAACAAAATACATGAATATATCATTTTAATTCTTTTTTTGGAATTTTTTCATTTAACAATTATTTAGTGTCAGTAAATCTGGATTTTTTCTCACTTCGAGTATGTCATATTTAAAAAAAAAGTGTTTGTGGTCATATGTTAAATATGTGTTGTTGTTTTTTAGGATTCCGCCAGGAGCCAATGTATTTGATAAATGGAGGAAAGCTATGAACAGTCATGCTGCTTCATCGTATCTTGATACATTCGTTAATCCTGTTTATCCTCCACTGCCTCACCTTACTGAGGTAATATCATTTATGAAAATACTGCAAAGATTATTATTTATGCAAATAATGTGAGCTGTAGAAAATAGAAAATTGTGTCTTAAAAAGGAGAATAAATTTTCCGGACTGTGTTCTTTCCACTTCCGTAATTTTCCCATGTTTTTTTCTAAGAATTTGCCTTGCCATCTTTATCTATTCATCGCACGAGACATATTATTAAACGTGCTTTGTATCTATGTAGCGTTTTGAATATATTAAACTGTTTGAATTGACATCTGCGCTAGATTAAAGTTTTAGATTTGCAAGAATTACAAATTTAAATTAACTCTATGAATCTGTACAATCTATTCTACGATTCGTATTTCATGGAGAGAAAGACTCTATGTTAAATCAGAGAACGATTTCAAATATTCTTCATTCTGTTTTGAAATTCTTCATTTTACCAATATTCTGCTAATGAATGCTAACTAACCTTATTCTCATGGAATCCCTCATTTTCTATTTAATTCTATAAATGTATCAACCACTTTAATGAGGAACCTACTATTTTATTTCTATAATCCATGCAGCAGGCATTTATATTACAGAAAGTCACTATTATCGAGCTTGGATCTTGCTCAATGCGAGCTGGTATACTGACAGTGGAGCCGTCGTTACCACAGTTTTTTTCCAACAATAGTCCTTATTAAAGATGATGGTACATTCGTTGTTGGTGGTGATGCATTACTACCGGAGGTTTGTTAGTTTTTCCGAAAGCATTTCTACATTCTGAATCTTCAATTTTAATACAATTCAAACAGAATGATGAGATTTCAGAATCGTCGCAAAGGTGAACTGATAAGACCACTGCGCGCAACGGATATCTCACTGGAGCGATATGTATTTCATCGACCTGCTTTGAAAGCTTGTTTGCAGAAATGTGTAGATGATTTGAAGATCAATCCGACTAATTATCGGGTAATTCTTTAAAACCATATTAAAGAACGATAAAAATGAATTGTCACAGAAATTGGCAACTCATTTTAGAATCGTTACTAATCGACATAGTTATTAGATCACGATCAGTTATTACTAAATAAAATATAGCTTTCAGGTTTTGCTTTCAGTTCCACAAAATATTCCTACTACTCTCATAGCGGATTTATTGAAAATTGTTTTGGAAGAAATGCACTTCCAGGTTGTTAAGTACTCTTAACTTCTTCATTCCTTATTTATTTATTACAGTGTTGCTTGTCTCCTCATTTTTATGTATTTCTTTAAGTCTGCTTTTGGTAGATGAAGTAATTTTAAGCTTCGTTTTATTCAAGGGTGCCGCAATATCACGTCAGCCAAGCCTTGTATTATATGCTTACGATGTAGCTACTGGTGTCGTCGTTGATATTGGCGATTGTGTCAATATTGTGCCAGTAATCGATGGTATGTTCTGATCTTAAGAAACTGGTTTCGGCGAATAGGATCATGTGATCATTTATGACTCTTTGGTTCTGCTTCATAATAATTTCCGTCGAAATTTGATGACAAATTACATGAATTTTAAATATTTTTAGTACCAAACATTTAAAATTCCTTGTAATTTACTGCGGAAGTAGTGGGTTAAATTTGCTATTTTTCACCTTCTATAAAGTTGCTTTTATCCATTAATTGGGATTTCCTTGATGGGGGATAGTTCTTTCTCGAAACAAATGGACTTACAATGCACAGTTATGCAGCATAAAGTTAATCCATAAAATTCGTCAAGTTCGGTAAGTGGAAGGGATTTTCAGCGATTGGTCTTTAAAAAATAGAAAAAAAGCCTTTCGAAACTCTAGGTAAAATGTGGCTTATTACTTATTCATAAGTTTGGAGATTATTGAAGTTGGAGATGCAATTAATTTTACTATTCAAGAGATGAAATTAAGTGAATTCGCAACCTTAGTTGGACGATATAAAATAAGACATGTTTAATTTCAGAATTATACATATTCGTAAATATAATATTTGTACAAGACAAAGAACGTAAGTAAAAGTACAAAAGTGAACAATATGCTGCACGAGATTATCGGTAAATTTTGAAGGTTATGTTGTCGAGAGTGCGATTGTTTCATTACCGTGTGGCGCTACTCAAATTATTAGTGCTTTGCAAACAAAACTTATGGAATCAAATTGTTTGAGCTACACTTTTCAATCTCCAGTTGAAATGCTCATTTCGCGTTATGTTATGGAGCAGGTACACTTTTTTCTCACTTTTGTTCATCGCATAATATGAAAACAATTTGCTAGGCATAGGTATGTAAATGGTTTCATATTTAAGGCATGTTTCGTGGCTACTGACTATGAAGAAGAAGTTAAAAAATCAGCTAATAACTGTTGTGACATAGATTCAGTCGTTTCAATTGAAGAATTTGAACCAGCTAGTGAAATGATATCTTCATTCAAGGTAGCTATTGAAATGATATCTTTATTCAAGGTCGTCATTTACATACATCTGACTTGTGATTGGTCATAATTTTTTCATCTTTTTGTATGCAGTGACTCTTCATTTTAGATAAATTCTGCTCGTTTCGCTGCAACTGAAGGTTTATTCAAACCGAAAAGATGGGGTCTTGATACGAAAGCTCTTCATCAGCTAGTATTTGAAGCTGTGCAGTCATCACCCATTGATAGTAGAAAAATCTTGTTCAGGTAAACTTGCTTTTGTAACATATGGTCAGTTTCTGATTCAGATTAATGTGAAAAACGTTTGACGGTTTTCTGGTATTCAGCTATGGCATTTCCATTGCATAATTTGTATTTTAATTTATTCCATTTTTTAGGAATATATATCTTGCTGGTGGCGTCTCTTTACTTCCTGGTTTAGCTGAAAGATTGGAAATAGAAGTGGCAGCACTTGTCGCACCAACTATTCACACGCAGGTAGTCTTTGCGTTCTGGTTTTGTTATGATGTCTAAATATTATATGTAATCTGTCACTGCTCTCACAATATCGAGACCGCCAGCAATTGCAGTTGATGTTTTTGTCATATCTTGCACTTAAATTTAAGACTTTTTTATACTTAAAAATGAAGTTGTGCAGATAACTTTTTCATTGATTAATCACATACAGTTTTCACTTCTTTTCTTCATTTTAATTAAGGTGCCTTTTGTTCCAGTTTATTCCATTTATTGAATGTAGTCGTAAAATCACAAGTATAAAACTTCTACAACCAAACTTAGATCAACTTTTTTCTCATTGTTACGTTGCATAACAATTTTTCATACATCAGAGTTTTTCTTGTTTCATACCTATTCCTCCAAGTTTAAGCCGTAGTATTAATGACTTTTTTAACCAAAATTTCGCCAATCTTTTTTATATTTTTGTATGTTTCAGGTTCATCTTTCACCATGGAGATACAATGCAGCTTATCTGGGGGCACAGGTGATCGCTTCAAGTTCTCAGTTTGATCATACTTGTATTACAGTTGAAAATCTTAATGATTTTCTTCATCATTTGCAGAAATCCATCTTTTAGTCATGTTTAAATAAAAATTTCGTGTAATTATCAAAACGTGACAATTCATGTTTCCAGTATGTTGGATTATTTAGGTTTTTTTAGCTTTACCTGTAGTATTTGATGCCTTATCGAAAATGTTATCAGAATTTATCACTTTACAGTAACTACTATCGTATTACCATTCACTGCCTACTTGATATCAACGCTTAATGATCATTAATAAATGTTTTGCTGTTGTTCGCTATTAAAAGAAATTTCATGTGAAATGCGTTGAGCTGGTCTAACAGGAAACTGGATTCATGCGTTATATAGGTCTTCATATAAAATAATTTGGACTCTCAAAATTAGAACAGCCTAGGCTCATTTTCCTTCAGATCGAAATAATTACCGGGATTTTAGAGCTAAGGAAAGTAACAGTTATCCAATTTCATAAGTCCCAGTTATCCAATTTCATAAGGTATAATTCTATATTCTTCCATTGTTTTTGACTGAAACCTGATTTGACAGAAATTACTGTGAATGGTGTACTATGAACTATTTCATTGCGAATGATTGTTTTATTTCTTGATTTTATTGCATTTCCAGAATAAAGCACGTTTTTGTTTTTCTACTCCATTTATTAGTAGGATTTCATTTGCTCGAATTAAAAATACTTGGAAATTCAGATTTATCGTCCTCGGATAAATATGGCTTAAATTTTCAATTCTAAGAGGAGTATTTCAAATAGGCGAGTATTCTTACATTCTCTAGTTTATGTATGAGTCTGTTATGTATGAGCATTTCTTGATATATACGAAATTACCTTGGTTTTTATTTTCTGTTTTAGTATATATATGCCAAAAAAGAAGACAAGTGCACGGAAGAAAGCTGAAAAACAAAGAGAAATTCAAAAGAAAATTCGGAATAATATTGTAAAAGAGATTGCACTTCATATCTGCAATGGAATGATGGCATGTCCTCATTGTATTAATACTTTACGTTAGTTAGATTTTATTGAAAACTGGTCAGAGTTGTTCATATAGCTTTTAATTAAAGGGAAATGCTGAAGTTTATCTCTTTTCTGTTTCCTGCCAACTTATTTGAGAGATTAGTTCTCTTATTGCATACGCAGCGAATTAGATCTAATCAAATAACTTGTCGATCATAAGATTGCAGCAAACGTTTTTTTGAACACCTCATCTGTTTCTATATTATTCTCCTTGAATCTATGCTCTTTTTATCCAGAATGCAAGGATTTCCAGTAAAAGTATTGGATCATGAATCAGTTTTTTGTCTCTTCCCCTTTACGCATTAGTAATATAGATTGCATAATTTTTCAGCAGTGCGACCAGTGTCTTCGGGATCAGAAGACTCGGGCATTTTGTTATTTTTGTAGCGCGTTAAATAAAGTACCAATTTGTGCGGCTTGTGGTAAGCAGAAATGTTTGATGAAGAGCGGAGACTGTATTATCAAACATGCGGGAAATTTACAATTGGTTGGTTTTTGACTTATTCTCGGTAACAGTGTTAGGATAAAGTAACATACTGAAATTTATTTAGCTGCAATAATGTGAAGAATTACATCTATCAGATCTATACCATTGATTATTTTAGTTCGGGACATTCGAAAGAATTTTTAGTACAATATGTAAGGACTACTAGAATAGTTAATGAAATCTAATCGAAAAGCAAAAAATTAGAATGACACGTTTCATATACATGCGCAAGTTTATTAATTGAATGATTGGATAATATTTATGTAGAAATGCCGTGAAAATTAGCAAATATTCTGTATGACAACTCCCTACCTGATTACATCGAGAAATAGTATAGAAAACAGTATAATGCAAAGTAAAACGAAATGTTTGAATATTTAGATACTTACATTCGGGTAGTAGTGGAAAGGTCAAATGATCCATAATTATTGTTTAACAGTATCACGTGCTTACATCTTCAAAAACAAATCTGATGTTCAGGTTTGCAAATGGTAGGCGCAATATGTGATTTTTGTGAAGCATTTATTTGTCATAGTAAAAAATGTCTTACGAGTCATCCATGTATATGTCCATTGCGTGATGCTCAATGTTTAGAATGCAAACGAGACGTATGGGACCATGGTTATTATTTTCCCTTTGGAAAATTTTATTTTAGAGATATTCTTGATACTGCTTTTAAAAAGTTTTTCTCTGTTTTCCGTTTCTGATTTCTCTTTGTTCTTTAAATTTGATAAATTGAAGGTGACGGATTTTCCAGTGCGCTTTTTGCCCAAATTTCTTGTGTGAAGATGATCAGTTTGAACATCAGGCTAGCTGTCAACAACTCTACGGTGAAAGTTACAAGTGTTAGTGTGCAAAACTTTCTAAATTCGTGTTATAATAATGGAATTGTTGAGAAACTTGGCGATCTTATCACTATTTGGATGAAATTTTCATAACAAAAAACTATGAACATTTTAAGGGTAATTTCCTGAAACTGTGGTGAAGCAGACACTTTTTAGGTATGTAATGTATTCAGAGTCAGTATACTTGTATGCGATGTAAGATTTGTTGCTGTGAGGACCATGTTCGCAAAAAAGGTTGTAAGTATGATAAAGATATGAAAGAATTATTACCGTGCCCGAAATGTGGCTATGCAACCAGTGAAACAAAGGATTTTAGTATTTCAGGTAAAATCTGCTTACGTTTTTCATTTGTATGGATAATTCAAGTTACCTTTATCAGTTTTAGCTAAACTAAACTTTCCTTTACAGCACGAAAACATGCCTACGGACGCCACGCTCGCGAAATTAATTACAATTCCAATGAGAATGAAAGAGCAAGCAGTTTTAGTAGGTAAGGTAAATTCAGCAATAAAAATATTTCCAAGGTATTTTTTTCGTTTCGACTTTTATGCATTCACTATAGATACACAGCGGAGAGATCGAAGTTATTACTTTGGATGAAGAAGGATTTAATGGCGGTGAAAATAGTAATAACATTAGTGATGATGACGAAGACAGTGGTGATAGTAGTGTCAATGAAAGTGACAATCACGGTGGTAAAACAGAGTAAATTTCGGGCAAAATAACAAGCGACGTTTGTTTGTGTAGCAGTTGATTTAGAACCTATTTTATATCTTTGTTGAAACCAAAAATTGTTTGTCTTACCACACTTATGTAAAATTAATTTCACTTGTTTATTTTTTTATTTGTACACTGGTAACCGATAAAATTATGTTCACAGTTGTTCGAGGTATAGCAACATGATTAATCAGCAATTACAAAAAAATTCTCTCTGATCGTCGATGCTGTTGAAAATTAATCTAAAAAATTCCTTGTTGTGCTGAGAGATTTCCATAAGATTTTAAAATATAAGGACGAGAAGAAGCGATAATTTACAAGTAATTAAAATAACTCACCCCGGATTGGGGGACGGGTTTGTGTTGATGCATACTAGTAATTGCTTTAGGGGAATTTTAAAGGAATTATTGTAAGCCCAATAAGAAAAGTGAATAGTTCTTTCGATTCAAAAATTGATGGATTGAGGGCGATTCGTTGTATCGTTTCATCTGTCACATACAATTCTTATTTTGCCTATAGAAACTGGATTTCGGAACACTAGTCACTTTGACTGTTTCTTTAATAATAACTAGATGTCGGTGGCATCTAGTTGATCTCAAAAATTCCAGTTGGACCATAGTAGGATATTCAATTCATGCTTTTTTTTTTTGAAAAATCGAAAAGTACCATTAAGTTATTCAGATTAAGGAATAAGATAATTCGTAGATATCAAAAACTTTGCTTATTTATCAATAAAATGTCAATTCTTGATGTGATAAAAGTGAAGGATAAATATTTGGATGCGTAATTTGCTGGTAAATAAACATTTGACAGTTTAGAATAATTTGGCAGTTTAAAATAAGTTATCTCATCTTATGAAATCCAGTAATTGTAACAATAAATTTGGGTATGTATATGAGCTTCCAAGGAGGATTTGCTGTATGGATGTGGACATATCTGTATTTGTTATGTTATTCCACTGCACTTGGAATTTTATATCAAAGTGTAAGTGTTAATTTTTTGATTCCTTTCTAGCTTTTTGATTTCTTAAGTTATATGATGAAAACCAGCAATTTAATCAAAATGATCAAAGAACATGCTTTTATTTTTATTTGTCCTTTTGCAGGGTTTCATTAATTTTGTTAATTGACTTTCAGATGCCATATCCATGTAGATTATCTGCCCAATATAATCAAATACCAGATTTTACGAAGCAAAAATTGCGAAGTATCTGGTAGGCCTTAAAATGCAATTAGAAAAAAAAAGGAAAAAAGAAAAGTTTCTTTTTGTTTGTCAATGAACGGCTCATAAAATTTAGAGAAGATTGAAGCTCTTTCATGGATGTCAGGAGTTTGTTCTCAGAAGCATCAGGAAAAAAGAGTGTTTCCTTATAGCATCAGTTTTGAATGAAGAAAATCACTTTCCCAGAAACCTCATCGTCGAATTATTCATGTTTAATGAAAAGATAATCATCCGGTTGTACAGGAAAAATTATAAATCCGGAACAAGCTGCGTTGCAGAACAGATTGCTACTGATGTTATTCTTACAATCGCTGATATTTTTTCTATGAAATATCACGATGAAGGTTAATTTTGGTACTTTTAGTAGGAAAAAACGATCCCATATTTGTGTGAACGGAAGTAAATATCGCGCATGTATTGAATTTGATCAGCAATGCTAAATTCTTAAGGAAAAAAAAATTAAATTCCTTCATTTCCCTTTTTTACTTCTCGGTTTCCACTTTTTCGTTCCCTCTTAAAAATATCATTACCTGTATGATATGATTGAATCGATTAAAATTTTAATTAATGAACAAAAATTCAAACGAAATCCGACACGAAATTCAGAAAAAAGACATTCGATGACAGCTCGCTCCTCGATAATGAAACCAAAATTTACATTTGATGATACTCAACAGCACCTGACATATTTGATTCCACGATATTCAACATCATATCAAAAACTGATCTCAAATATGATATCATCAGTATTACGCCAGAAGAGAAGTGAACCTCAAAAGCAGTATTATAGTGAAGATTCGATATACATCGATGATGATACCATTAACCTAACAACTACAACAAAAAGTATTTTTTTGTATCTTTAAGATTGTTGTGTCATTTAAGATTAAAAACTTTCCAGCATAGAAAAATATGAAATTAAACAAAATGTAATTATTTCAGCAAGCTCAGAATTACACAACAATCCTTATGGATATAATTCGGCTAGCAATCGCATTTCTACTATTCTAATCGATGAAGCTGTTTACGATGAAGTGCCTGTAAATGTTTCCTAAAAAATTAAAAAAAAAAAATTATTATAACGTTTGTCCATAAAATATTTCCAGCAGTCAGATAACAAACAAATTTGCAGATTCCAGAAACTTTTGAACTCCCGGAATTTTTAAAAGATGCAAGTAAGGATGTTATTAGTAATTTCACGAAAGTATGGACCGATCCAAATATTCCATCCGAGGATTTACGCAAAGAAATGGTAAGAATCCTATCAAGTTACTGAAAAACTATGGATAACAAGCCAAAAATTACAAGTCCAAAATAATCAGTAAAAATAATAAACAATGAATCCAATGACTGATTACAATCATAAGAGATATCAATAATATGCAAGAGATATCAATAATATGGGGAGTAGTGTCGTTGTTTAAAAACGTATATGTAAACTTATATGTGCTTTTACTAGATATCATATTTCATTGCTCAGAATGCATAAATTAAAAAGCCTCAATTATTTCAGAGATCTCTTATAATTGTAGATTCACCTGCTTGCTGTATCACTGCTAAATAGAAAGCAGCTTACTGCCTATAACGAATATGTGAGCGAACGCCGACGCTGCCAGCGACAGTTGCTAATTCGTGTGCGTCGTATGTCGGATGAGGCACGAAAAGCACTAAAAATTCTCATTTATGCAGATCCAAATGAGCAATTTGCGGTAGGTGAACTATTCTCAATATTACGTGGCGATTGGTTGCCTAGGAATATTTGCGAAAATGAATTTGATTTGTGCATTCATTCATTTTTACGCTTATTTCAACCTCAAAAAAAAAATTTTTTTGACATTGAAAGGTTGCGATGATTTTTAAGGCCGACTTATTAGGAAAATGACACCATAAAATAGGAATCTGTTGCAGGGATCTTTTAGAAAATTCATAGTACAAAAAATGAACCAGAAATTATATCGTGCACAAATTGCTGTCATACTTTTCATGGAATATATATATATATATATATATATATATCACCGTCATCCAAAAAATCATAGATTAAAAAATATTAAAAAGAATAAAATTATCACTTCGTTTACAGAATAATTTCCAATTATTTTCCAGCTTATCGACAATTTTCCACGCATTGTTCAACGTGAATTGCGAAATTTTGCTAGACAGAAGATAGGGAAATGTGTTTGAAATGAATGCAATATTTTCAATAATTTTAATAAAACGACAAAAAAATATTGCAATTTATTTACATATACTTAAAATATGATTTAAATGTCGGAAATCTCGTCGGAATGATTGTTATTTTATTGAAGTATCACAAGATTTAAAAGATATGCAAAGAAAAAAATAAAGATATTTGTGCAAGAACTTTTGATTAAATTGAAATGGTAAAGCATTTTTTGGCATGCATTGGAATTGTTGCAATTAAAATCAAATGAATTGATTACTGAAGTTTATTTGACAAAATTTTCTACACAAAATCCTAGGTTAAATGAACTTCAAAAGTAAATTCCATAAAGTTAGCATTAAAAACAAATGTGCAAAATTAACTTTATTACCATTACAGACTAAATTCTTTTCCTATGACTTTGCATTTTTTTTCCGAGTGACTAATATTGCAGAATTTCAATGTAAATAACGAGATTGTAAAGCAAAACAGTGGTATGAGTAGTATGCTAAGTTACAGATTTTCGAAGACTTTAACTTGCTGAATTTTAAGCTTTTTCATAATTTCGATTAGAGACTTCTACGAAGACACTTTTAACCTTTTAAGCTATGTCATTGAAAAGAAATCATTCTCATTTTAAAACTCGAGGAAATGTTGGCATATATTTTGTTTTTTTTTCGAAAAAACTTTTGTGATAATAAGAAAGGTTCTCATTTTTGACGGAAAAAGAATTTATGATAATGAGGAAGTTTTTTATTTTTGAAGCAAGCAACTTCAAATCAAAAATCTGATAATAAAATCGGAATTCACACAAATTTTATTAACGTTTTCTTTGTTTCCCAGCAGAAACTTCTTCTTGCACAAAGAGAAAAGAAGAAAAAACAACAGTATTCAGATCCTTCAAGTATTAGGAAGATAGTTTAATTGAATTACAGTATAATTATCATAAAATTGTCAACAACACACATGATCTTTAATGGAGTTTTAGTTGTAACCTTTATCTACAACGGAACAGATCCATTATTCCTGATTATTGCTATAAAAACAAAACAAAAAAAAAGACAAATTGTCTTCACCCTCATCATTTGCTTCTGTTATGGAATTTTACTACTTTTACCTATGAAGTATACGCCGATATCCGTTTTTCGTATTCTTCTATGCTGTTTCCAGATTCTGTAACGATTTCTCTTTTCCTCCTGTTCCTAACAAAGAGAACTATTTGAGATAATCGTAATTCATTCAATCAGAATATATTTTCATGTGCACTTGATTAAGAAATTCATTTTCAACAAGACATAAATAGAACAAAATAATTTCAGGTGATACATTTCTTTACAGTAGCAGGAAGAAAAAAGTTGGATCGATGCATCATCCATCCAATCCACAAATATATTATATATGTCCATCCTATCCACTCTTGCATTTGCGGTCTTTATGACAGACCACTGAGAAGGAAGATGTTGTTGAACGGACACAGCACTATCGGGTCCACTTTGATGAAACGCACATCTGATTAAGAATCAATTTATCCTATATTTCTCAAACAATTCCATTTCAAGTTGAGAAGTTTCACTATGGGAAAAAAAATTGAATTGGCTCATCAAATATACTGTATTTCTAAATAATTGCTGAATTGTTGCCTGATTAGTACTAGAATGCTTCTAAAAATCACTGCTTTGTTCTAAGTTGAAGTTTCAACCTTCCAAATATAACTTTCAGCGACCTATATATCTAAATTAACTATACGTGCATTAAGATTTTTTTTACACGTTATATCGAATCATAATACGATTTGTCGATAATACGTATCACTGCTATTACTAATCAACGATTATTAAATCTGAAAATTTCGACTTATAATTTCGACTAACAATATCGGTAGTCACATTCAAGAGTTTTCATTTATTATTTATAACTATAACGGCGTAGCAAGCTGACGAATCTACTTTTTTGTAAATTTAAAAATATTTCCTAATTGTAATCCTGAAAATATTTCCAGCTCGAGATATCAAAATTTCTTATATTCCAAAATGCGATCATAATAGAATTTTGTTTATCGGTCATCCTTAGAAGCATTTCTTGATGTTTACTTTTTTAAAGTCAGAGGGAAAGGATAACAAGCTGACTATGCAGTATTTGTGATGCGAAGGCGAGATGCGAGAACTTATAAAATCGATACGTTGAAGAATTTTGTTTGAACCTAACGATGTTTGCTGATGCAACTCAAACTGTTCCCTGCAGTCATTCCTCCACTCCTCTTTCTTGCCACTTTCGTCATCATCATCCCTTTAACTCTCCATGCAGAAAAACATTTAGAATAGCATCGTTTAGAACAATATAAATTCGAAACATTCAGATTGCTTAAGGATAGGATAAAAAAGAATTTTGACAGACCGCGCCAATCAATCAATATTCTTTGAATATTTTAACGATATCATTTGGTTCTAATAGTTGATTGTTGTTATTTCAAGCATCATTTCTATTCCATTGATAACAATATGAAGTATCATACCTCATCGTATCCATTAAAGAAATATTTTATGAGATCATCCGACTTTTAGGCATTATTGACACATATTTTCTCTCCATTCCAATAATTTGCTCTCATTAATAGCTATCATTTATATTGTTATGATTGCTGTTTATCACTTTTCCCTACACTTGCATATATTGGTCATTCTTAAAAGAAATCATGGATAGTTGGATGTGAATTCTTTTAATATTATTTGAGAAAAAATATTACAGAAAGCTATTTCACATGAATGCCTTACTCATTAAATATTAGAAATTCTCCTCAACCATTATTGTATGCTATATTTAAAGCTTTGATCAAAAAAAGCACCTTGCGGAATTACTACTAAATGCAAACTTAGAAAATCATTAAGTGAAAGAGTGCTCCATAGAGTTACAGTTTTGCTAAACTATTTATTAGAGCCTTAAATGACTAAGCTATTTTATTGAAGCCTGAAATGAAATTTTGTCCTGTGTATTAGCATTTGTTTCATTGTCTTGTATTCACCATATTATTAGTTATAATGAGTCATAGTAGCACACATCATTACAGCGTGTTACATACAATTTCAAGAAACACAAATCATTCCTATTTGTTTAGAAAGAGAAGTTATTGAAATTTGAAATGAAAAAGCTGATTGGATGGATTTCCGGAAGGTGTAGATGATGAATTCCACAGACCTCTTCATCATTCTGCTGTCAGCTTACTCTATGACTGAAGTCTTCTTCATTGCTTCGTTTTTTTTAAGACATAAAGCTGTTGTTTGATCCATCTTATGCTCCATCACTCTTAGCTCGATCTACAGCCATTGAGATATTCAGAGCCTTCTTCTGCCATTATTTTCATCTTTCTGTATGTCCACGTGGGCGTTCTTCAAACAATGCACATACCTTCACACATACAATAAACTTACACCCACGTATACAAATACACACACATGCATACACACACTTATATACACACATACAGACACATACGCATATATTTATACACACAAGCACACATACACATATACATATTTTAATGCCTATCTCAACTGAGCATTTCACTTAATAGACATATTCATCTCTGCTTAACAGACGTTCATCCGCACATCTGCAGAATGGGGGGATGCTCCTGTTTTCGGTGCATGAGGATAACAACACATCCGAGAGTGTAGATTAGTAGGTTTGTGAGAAGGATTGGTGGTCTTCGGGATTCATTGCCTTCCATTATTTCGCTCCTTCTGGAATTTTTCTTTTTCTGAGAAATTTTATGCAGCGATTTTGATAAAATATCCCAACCTTAACAACAGCCTACTACTATTTTTACACAATTATCATTCATGCCATTCGTCTTCCTATCTGAAAGATTTCGTCCATTGACCTGCTAGCCGAGGAAATATTGCTGAAATATATTTCCTGCTTCATATTTTTCAGGCTCATATAACTGATAATAACTTCTTAGTGTAGCGTGTTCCCCTCTCTCTCTCTCTCCCTCTCTATCTCTCTTTCTCTCTCTCTGTTTAGGCCATCCATCCTCCTCGATAACTTAGTATTTCTTCCACTCTATTTTCCATTGTACATCTCCGATGATGTACAGGAGCTGTAACAAAATATTACTGCTATTACTTACTTGTCGTCGCTTTCTGCATAATACCTTTATTCTCTTCTCTGCTAAACGATTCTCCTGTAGGTATGGATTCTTATTCTTGTACTTCAACATTAATATTATACTTATTGATCTGATATCAGTTTAAGTCCCTTTTCATCTATTTATCATTTCCTAGAGATATAATTTCATTTAATTTTAAATAAGTTTTTTTTCTTTTTTTACATACGTTTCGAGAAGTGATGAATTTTTTTTCAGGAAATCATAGCAAAACAAACAAACAAAAAGCCTATTTTGAATTTAGTGAATGACTGGGATGCCTTTTGGAGCTTCATCAAACCGAAATTGTACTCTGAATTTGATGAAATTTTTTTATTAGATGATCCTGGTATCATATTTATATTCTGCTTGACTGATTCATATTTAATATTTCGATTTTAATGCTGAAAATAACTTCAGAAAATTTCAACTGCTTTCATTTCCAAATATGCAACCATGTTGAGATCTATGCAGTTTTTTTTTTACTGCTAAACGACGTTTTTGAAGATTTAGAAATTTCACATCAATTTTTATGCTGATTGGTTATCGAGCGACATTAAGAGAGAGATAGATAAATGAAAAACAGTCATGGAAATACTCATTGTTATATCATACAGTGATATCAGATGTCTTAATATACTTATGTTGTTGTCATTTGTAAATATTCCACAAAAAAAGTATATATGAAATTCGTGAGTAGGGAGTAGGATATCTTCATTGCACTTTAAAAAGAAATCCATTCGATTCTAAAAGTAAGCCATATTAGGGCTCCCATAAACCTCTTTTCCAGCGAATATTTACATCAAGTAGATAATTATAATATTAGTAAATCACTGTATATTTATACGAATTCAAGTGGAAGCGAAATCAAAGCTATCAACATTTAATTTGCAGTTCTTGAGGAGAGGGAAAATATTTGCATTTTAAATTCCTTTAATTTCTTTTCTACTTAGGAAAATGAAAATGACAAAAATGAGAATTGCTGCAGCTATTTCAAATAGATGAATTCATATCGATTTGCAATGTAAATTCAAATTTCTTTGACTCTGAAATATCTTTATCCAATATTAAGATATTACGAAGACTTTTCTCCCAAATCCATCGTCGTAGGATATTAGTTTTAAAAAAACCTGGAAGTAATGTTGAAATGGACAGCAAATTTGCTTCTAGTGCGGATAAAATTAAGCAAAACTTTAAAAGCATGGAGAGAAAGAATTTTTACTAGTCGATTATATAAGAAAAGTAAAGTACGAATTAGTTATTAAATGCCAGAATGATATTCTATAACTTGTTGGTGATTCATTATTTTACCAACCGGTTATATTGGAGATTATCCAAAAATAAATCATTTATAGATTCAGCATTTTGCATAATATGGCAATAATGTACAAGCCATAAAGCGTAATTTCATCAGTCCCATTACTTTAGACATTATTTGCCTCCAAAATATTGCGATGTATATAATTTATTTTGTTCTCGAAAGAACATATTGCTTTACTGGTATTTTCTCTCGAATATTCTACTCTCGATTTTAATAAGGGAAATTTATATTTTCTGAAAAAATATAGAAATATAATTTGAGACTTTTGCAGTAGCAACTTACATTCTGCATTTTTTTTTTTTACTCCATCAAACGGTTCGTTTTTCAACTCAATTGCATCATTCGCATTATTTCTTGCTGTTTGCAAAACTCTATCCAAATTAGTTTTAAATTTCTAGGTTTCCTTATGAAATATCATTACTAACTATTTTATCAGTATTGTCTGAAACATCACAGTTTTTTTAAAATATTTTTACATTTATCATTTTTTGCGGGATTTATGAGAATTTAGATTATGAGATGTGTTCCTAGTTCCTGTAAGGAAGATGATATATACAAACTGATCATTCATTCTACTGTTTATTATTCTCGATGTATTTAATCTATATCAACCATTTTCACTGATGACAATTGGAAATTAAATTATTCATCGTTAAATCAAATAAGTACATTGGTCCAAAAGCTGAAATAGAAATTCGGTATTTTATATCGAAATTTAGACATGAGCTTGAATAAAGATGTAATGACATGTTAAATAACAATAGCAATAATATCGCTAATAGGAATAATACTTATATGAAATTACGAATAACACAGTCTGGTCGTGATGCGATAGACGAGAGAAGCAAAAGATAGTGATTCTTTCAAAAAAGTTTTAATTATATTTTTGGAGATATGGTTTGTAAAACTATTTTAGACTGAATAGTTAATTGAGTAAATAGTATTTACTGGAAAAACAAAAAAAAAATCAGACGATTAGCGGGAAGGTATATTTCTTCTCTTTCCCCTTCTCGATATGCATAATTGCCACTTGTCTTATTCTAAATATATATATATATAGCACTTCGTCATAATTTTGTGGGAAAAAATTTGAAATTTTAATAATGTGGAAAATGAGCAGAAGATAGGAATACTCTATAAATTGCTCCATCTACGACGATTTACGTGAGCTGTAGAAAATGCTGGATTCCAGCATTTCTTGCTTAGCTTCTGAAACTTTTCGAAGAGAATATATATTGCATGCATTTTGTTTGTCATCAGAAGAGCACTGATTTACATATACTGCTTGCTTTATAAACATTTTTTGGAAATCAGTAAAATCGAAACAGAACCGATTGAAAATGAGTACACACACATACATACATATACACACATATACACACATGCTCATAACATGCCGTTCTTGTGAACAGTTAGCAGATCAAGATGAGAGGCGGGAGGAGAAAGAACAGCTTAGTCGAGATTTAAAAGTCATCTGTACTCTGTTTCTATGTTTCTCTCTGTTTTTTTTTCTAGACATAAACAAGCGTTACTCGGCTTCATGAATTTTAGTTAAAATAATTGTTGTAACATAGTAATGCAATTTCAAGAAATTTTCAAACAGCTTTTTTAAATTCAGTTAGCATTCTTCTTTATTTCCCTATTTGCATCATTTTATCCTACCTGTCAAGTCACCTGCACTTCTTATTAGATCACATTGATTATTCTTGACAAGTTTGTCGTATTTTGCTTTTACCAGTTGCTGTGGATTTATTTTATTTGGTCTGTTTGTGTTTGGATTAGATTTTGATTGGGTCGATTTGAGTATCTTATGAAAGGCTCAATCGCTTCAGCAATAATGTGGTTTCGTCGATTCGCAACTTAATCGTTGGCCTTGGCCACCCTTGGTTATGCTCGCAATCGGATTGTAGAAGCTGTTTGTTGAACAGTGATGCATACGAATATATATCTAGTAAAAAAGAAGAGTCCGCCTCATCCCTTTGTATTACTTATAGAAGAGCTTCTCTTTGTTTAAGAGGAAGCTCTTAGTATGGTTTATACAAGAACTGGGAATGGTTAACAACAAATAGTAATTGAGTTTACAGCGTATTATTATTATTATTAATTATTATCATTAATTATTGTTATTATTAATTATTAATTATTATTATTATTATTATTAATTATTAATTATTATTATCAATTATTATTATTTATTATTATTATTAATTTATTATTATTAATTTATTATTATTAATTATTATTATTAATTATTATTATTATTAAAATTATTATTTATTATAATTATAATTGTTATTATTAATTATTATTTATTATCAATTATCATTATTATTATTAGTTATTATTATTAATTATTATTATTGTTACTAATTATTATTATTAGTTATTATTATTGTTATTAATTATTATTATTATTTATCAATTATTATTATTTATCAATTATTATTAGTTGTTATTATTAATTATTATTATATCGTTGTGATTACTAATCCATATCATCTCAAGTACACAACTGTCGGAAAATCCGAAGCGAATTTCGATCAGTATTCTGACTGATCAATTCAAATCATTTGTTTTCTGATATATTGATTTACGTGCATAATATGCATGACGTATCTTTCTTGTATTGTAATTCCGACTCTACATCTGCATATATAAGACCCTCCCCCCTCTCCCCGCCCAGGAGATTCTGTTAACCTCATAATGACCTCAACGATCGATCCGCTGGCTTTCTGCTCACTTACGTAATCATTATCCCTGTTTTCACTATATACAATTATTGCGTTACTTTGCGAGATTAATTTTCCGATGATACCGTACCTATATTTTATTTGTGCCAGATAAATGGTTTTCTCAAATCGCTTATCTACAACTTCCGCAACAGCAATTGAAATTTTGATTACAGTCGTTTATCTTTTTGTGGACTTTTAATTTATGCAACGTATCCGTTTATCCATTTCATTTGGCAGTATCGATATTTAATACTTATTTGCAGAATTCCTGCGGAAGGCAAGTAATAAAACTAGCTGTCAGAAAGATGCCGGAGGGTAAAGCACCTCATTTCCCGCAACAGCCGGTAGCTCGACAAAATGATGATGGGTCGTTAGAACTGGAATGTTTTTTAGAGGCTCAGCCAGTTCCGGACATTAAGTGGTTTTATGATACAGTAAGTTTTCTTACGAAATTTATTACCAACCTTTTGTATTTAATAGGATGAAGCACAAATACTGCGTTCATAATCAAAATTGAATAGCAGGAAAATTTTTTTTGGTTTTCGATTCAGATATTTTATTGTTTTGCATTCAATTTTCACGTAATATTTATGAAACTTAAGTAACTAGTAATTGTACATTTCTTTAGACCGAACTAAAAACAAGACCAACGGTTCAGTTTTCGACTGGATAATAAAGGAAATGACGCTTACTCAGCCATCCTACAAATTAAGGTTTGCATTTAAAACATGTTGTTGTGGATTTAATCATTATAATTAGCTTAAAATAAGTGCATTTAATTATTGTTTTTTCAGGATCTTGCTGATAGTGATGCTGGAGCTTACCGATGTGCTATTGTAAATCCACACGGAAAGGGAAATGCCAATTTTAACCTCAAACTTACAGGTTTATTTAATTTTTTTATTTTTATCATATCTTTATCTACTGTGATCACTGCCTAAAAACATCTAAGAAAGAGAGCAAAAAATTTTCATTTACCTTTAGTAACAACTTTAGCATTTATACAGTAAATTTGTTGAGCTATGTCTAATATTTCAAATTTCTTCCACTTTATTTCATAAAGGTTACGAATTCAATAGGATTTGGCAGATCATGGCCAATAAATAAGGTTAGAAAATATTTGCTTTTCTGCGGCGGATTTCAAAACCAATCTTATCTTACTTTATTCCAAACTGCAGGATTCAGCGCCCCAACGTTTATCGAAAAACCACAAATATCATCTCGTGATGATGGTCAAGTTATGGTTATGGAATTCAGAGCAAAATCAATTCTAATTCCTACTTTTGTCTGGCAAAAGGTTTTTTTATTAGCATTGGTTGTTTCGCAAGAAAAATAACTTTTTTTGCAATTGAATTTACGGCTAGTTTTTAGGGTGAAGAAATTGTAGCTGAGTCGGATCGAGTGAAAATTGTCCTAGTAGAAGAGGCAAATCAGACATATTATGCTGCTCTGGAAATTAAGGTATCGGTTTTTTTTTCTACTATGTTTAAATGCTAAACATATCATGTTACTGTGCTAAAAATCAATTTATTTCAGGAACCGACAAAAGAGAAAGATGCAGGCCAATTTGTTTGCACAGCAAAGAATGAATCTGGAAAATTAACAGCTACTTTCACTGTTAAATTTGAAGGTTTTTCTTGGATTTCGGTTGTTTTCGCTTAAACTTCTTATCCGTTGTTTTAATAGGGAAATTAATATATTATCTGTTGTTATAATCTTATGTCTCTTCTTTATTGTCTAAAACTAAAACAATTTCAGTGCCACAAGGAGCTCCGACCTTTACTCGTAAACCACAGATTTTGCAAAAAACATCGGATTCTGGTGATCCAGCCATTGTTTTTGATATTGGATTCCAAGCTGATCAGAATCCGGGGGTAAAACATTTTTCTTAATGTTTGTTTATCATTTATAAGCTGAAAAAATTGAATTAAAAATTTCCATTATATATATATCTAAAATAATCTCAATGCAGGTTATTTGGTTAAATCCAAAAGGCAAAAAAATGAAGGAATCAAGTCGTATAAAGTTCGGATTAACACCTGATGGTGGTGCAAACACGTTTACTGCTCAGCTAGAATTGAAAGTATGGTCATTACTTATTACTTCATTTATTAATAAATCTTGAAGATCTTTTTGAAACCTTAAAATTAATTCAGTAAGGTACTTCCTCTAAATTAAAAAGATATATTAGGGCATGTCAAAAATTTTAATTTTAAAGCAATATTTTCCAGAATTATAAAGCAAAAGACAGTGGTACGTATACCTGCAATATTAAGAATGAAGCTGGTGAAGCAAACGTTGAATTGACATTGAACATTGAAGGTTTGTTTTTTGTATAAAATTGTTGACACGCTTTAATCTGTGTTGCATGTTTTTTAATATAAAAACAACGTTTAGATTTTCGCAAGTTTGGCATGAACAAAATACTTGTTTCTTCTGGGTACTGCTGATATTCTAATGAATTTTTTGATTTATTGATGGACAGTTACAATAATTTCTAGTTCTGAACTCAATGTTCATATATTTTAATATCTTGTTTGGAAGTTTTCTAACACTATTTTAGGTCTAAAGTGATTCACTGCATCTCATTACAAATACTATGTTTGCGAAATATTAAACAAAATTTTTTCTTTTTTTTTGAATATTGACTATCTTAAAATGTGAATACTATGAGGAGGGATGATAAAATAGCTGATCATTACTCTCGATATGTGGAATGAGTCAGAATGCCATTTTATAAATGTTTTGAACAAAAAAAAAAAAAAAATTTCAATTCAGCTAACGCAAATACTATTACATGAATTAATTCAAAACAAATTTTGAGTTAAATTTAATTTTGCTAATATCTTAAATTCGTATTCACATCTTTTTCGTTGAATCCTAAGTGAATTTTGAACTAACTTTTGGTATAGTTCATTTAGGTGATGACGATGACAGCATGACAGATTGATGTGCATTGAATTCTAATTTGTAATCATGTGTTGTATCTCATATCTCAAGTGCAGTATATCATATCAAATCCTAGTTACCTGCTAACTTATTTACGCATCATAACATTCAACAAGTTTGCCTTGTGTGTTTTTTCACATTCAAAATTTAACAGTTTAAAAAACTATAAAACTGCTTATAGAAATCATTTTTGATCTGAGACTAGATTGATTTATAGCATTTAATAACAAGCAATAAAAGAATGGTTGCTAAAAATTATTTCCAACCAATTTGCCTATTTTCCAAGATTATGGAGAAAAGGAAATTCATCCTATGAACTGTTTCAAATTAATGATTTTAAGCTTTCAAAGTCTTAAGGAACCAATGTAAAAAGTGGAAGGATTTTATTTGTGAATTATGTAGATAATGGCTATTCGTTCAGTGTAAGCTTCCATTTATAGGACCCTTAGACGAAGGACCAGATGATGCTAGCGAAGCGTGAAATGGACAAGTTTTGGGCAGTCCACAATGTGTTGGATTCTATGAAAAGAAAAATATCTGTCAAAATATTAGAAGTTTCTTGATATTGCTGGACTTTCCTTTATTTGATTTGCATTATATTTATATTTCATAAAGAAATGTTTTGTTTATAAAATAACGATAATGTAATGGCGCCAGTATTTGTTGCTAATTTCATTCGTTTTTTCATGCTCATCAGATATTCCATTTGTTTGGAATCGAGCAACTAATCCTCGCCCATGCGCATTTTTATTTTCTAGTATCGGATATTATATTATTAATGTTCGCTTTGCTTTGACATACTCAGACATATTGCCGTGCTCTGTCAAACATTTTTTGTAATCAGAACTTTTCAATTTAGTTAAATGACTTCATTTCGAAATCAATTTTTAAGCAGTTGCAGTCTTGAGAATACATAGTACAAAAGATGTTTGAGCAGTTATGGATTCTCGCTGATTTTAAAATGTAGGTTATGCCACTTCATCTACTAATTGTTTGCTTTTCTAATCTACCAGAATTAAGCTGCCAAAAAAAATTTTGTAGTTATTGTTAAATGGAGTGCCTTTTCCAGAATGTTCGAAGTACTTTTGTCGTTTTATCTGCTTTCAACATCCTATTATTCAATCATTTTATTTTCTTAAAATGTTCAGTTCTCCGTTAAAAATAATTCTGATAATGGCATATTTTAAATAGTATCCAGTATGCCACTAAATTTGCTCATATGTTCATGATGATAAAAAATAAAAATGTTGGAACTTGGAGTTTTCCTTTATAATTAATTGAAATACACTACTATTTCGGGATTGTATTAAATCGAATAACTCATTCAGTGCTTCCTTCAAATTTGCTCTGTATTGAAATGACTTAATTCGGGTGTTCTTTAATCATCACAGAATTCGTTTAGCCTGTCTAGACCTCTTTGCAAATGGGCGTTCAGGTTGAAATTCACCGATCGAATAATAGTATGAAGTAGAATTTCGAAAATTACTCTTCCATATTATTTTATCCTAAAGCAAATTATAAACAGTTTTTAAGCGAACTGAAATAGAAGCATGAAGTATTCCATGTTCTTTGACCTCTAGAAAGCTTTTCTCCGTTGCTCCAAACTATAAATTGGGGAAAGCGCTAATGTGAGCTTTTAATTTTTTTGTATCATATTGTTTCAAATACTAGTATAATCCTTAGTATTTATTTAACATTGCAATTTATCTTGAAAATATTTTTCAATTACTATTGAAGCTTTCCATAATGCCTAGGAGCTTGCTGAATCCCAGTGTCGGCGCCGCGACCATAACTTCGAGGTCCAAATTCTTTTACATAGCAAGCTGCAATTTTAGTGAAGTACTCACTTGATTCTTATTAATTACAACTTGTCTTAGTAAAAAGGCATGGAAAATAAAGATACTTGCAAATTAATTGTGTGTGGTGAGTCGTTCCAAGAGAGGTAATCAAATAAGACGGCTTATGCATTGACTAATGATATGTAAATATAAAATGAAACTAATTTATAAGAAATATACAGTTGCAATATAAGGCGCTATATCGAACGCATACTGTTCTCAGTTCGAGCAGTTTTTTGCAAATTTCGCAAACAAAACATTTATTATAATGTCAAGTCTGAAAGAATTTGATGAACAACTATCTCGACAAGTCACTGATATCAACACGAAGATCAAGAAAACTATTGCAATATTTGGCAGATGAATCTAAAGAAATATCATAGACGCTATTAATTGAATTTCTCGTTCAACAATTAAAGCCCGGCAAGTAATTATACAAACTGCTAAACACTTAGCATACCCTTGCTAATATTTTTTCAGCATCATAAACTTCCTTTGAACACTTGCGACATGTGATTGACATACTTGTAATGCCATTTCCACTCTTTCTATTTGTACTGCATAAGTTGGGAATTAAATATGATTGACTCTGTAACTTAGTCATAAAAAAATGTTAAAAATTTATTTTACTTTTTGTGATATGATAAGAACAAATATTGGAATTTAACCAAACCGAAAAAAATCTACTTTTTTTAACGGTAAAAAATATTGTTTTGTGATATGGCAAGCAGAGACATTGAAATTCAAAAAAATCATGATAAACTTATGCATATTGTCAAAATTTGACGATGAAAAATACAATAGCAATAGTAATCTTTTGATGAAAAGTTCTATCCGATATAAAAAAATTACTAATGACTTGCAGTTTCTATTATTCCATCCTTTTTCATTGGCAGCATCTGGAATGCATGCGCATCGATAATTAGTATAATAATTATTTAAGATATTTTTGAGAACGCTTTGATTTTTGAAATAAACAGCGCTGATCCTAAACAATTTATGAAATCATCTTAATTTTGTTGAAGACATAATTAACCCACTTCTGCAGCGTATTTCGCTTTTATCACAAAACGATTCGTCGATGAATTTAATGTATCCCGGTGTTTGGTCCTCTTTCTGTCAGTGTAAGAAATTGAAGCTGTTGCTATAGTTCCTATATATAATTTTTATTTCACTAAAGTTTAAGTTATGAAATTTAAGTGCAAAAAGTAGTAATGAAAGTTGGAAATTACGATCGGATTTATTTCGTTCATTTGAATTCCTGCATTTGTTACTGGCTGTAAATAACACTCCGACGGCAACACCGTAACCGACACCTTTGGGTCAGAAGAGATATTTGTAGCAGTGATTACAATATAGCTATAAATTTATCGTTTTGCAAAATCTCGCTATTATCTGACAATCAAAATCATGAATTTTTTACGGAAGAAATGAAAGCTATTTACTTTTTCTTTATGATCGTTGTAAGATCGACTATCCATGAACCTGTCGCATTCTGGATTTGCTGCAAAGGTTACAAATTGAAAAAGTGGAAAATTGAATAAATTTCAAGCGTCTAAAAATTTTGCTTACACTTACTACAAAGGAAGCAGCGTGTGTGCCATGGTCTTCCGGCAGCTTGTACCAGTTCCGCAAAATATACGGTAGACTACATTTGCCACAATAATGCTTCCGCATTACAATTCAAATCAGCATTAATGAATCAAAGTCAAACTGTAACTTAATGTACAAATTTGTTAAACAGAGAAAAGACTCGTTGCATAAAGCTTAACTTTACAGATTTGATTTCTTTGAATAATCTGTTGTTAATTTGTTAAGGTTATGCAATTGTAAAAATATGCTAGCAAATTGTTAGCCAAAGTATTGGATATGAAATGCGTCAAAGATACCAGGCCCTACTTCATATGTTAATTATCATATTATGCGTTTTAAAATATGAGAATTTATTTTTCTGTTCCTAAGGATAGCCTCGTAGGAAAAGCCATTAAAATTGAATTTGTAGAATTAAACCGTATAATAATACAGCAATGAAATCAAAAATGATAGGTTGTGATGAGTATGAGGAAAACTGCAGCTTACATAAGAGAAAAATATGACATTGACGGAAGCAAACATTTCTAAATCGTCACAGTTATTTTTGGTGCATTTTGATTAATATATTAACCAATTTATGATCGCGACTGCCTACCATGATCGATCTTATGGAACTTACCTGCCCAGAATCAATTAATGAGAAAGTCAACAAGTTTTTAGGGAAAAGAAAGTGTTCTGCAATAAAAGATATAAGGAACTAAATTTTACAGTAAAGTTTGAAAATCGAGATTCAAACTCCTACTAATTTTCGGTATATTAAATAGTTACATTCAAAAACTGTCAAAAGATGAGTAGTTGCAAAGAGCACAATGATTTCATTGAATCTCTAGCATAATCATTGCTACTATTATCACAATCTTGTTCGAAATCGTTCATAGACCAGTTTCGGTCGATAGAATTCTTGATGGCAGCTTTGCTGTCCTCATTTTTATATTTCCATTGATCATATTATAAATTTACCAACAATAATAATTTGCGATTCTTTTAACTGGGAAGTATATTTCGACGGAATATGTGACATCAACTGATACAATGAAAAGCAAGACACCTAACAAATATTGATTTAATGAAATAATAACTGCTAATCAGAATGCCTCCCTATTTTCCATTGTTGTGAAATAGTCTAAATAAATTTTTTTTAATCAAAAAAGTTTTATACTGATAAAACAACTGCTGGATGATGTTATCAACATGAGATGCAGAAGGCAATAGAAATTTTAGATTTTGCGAAAGATAACATAACTCTTTTCTTCGACTACAAAAAAAATGGCCTAAAATCACTGAGTTCGATGTGTTCCAATTGGTTGTAAAGAAAGATTTTCTAAAATTCCTTGAAAAATTTCTAAAATCAAATTAAATCGAGAAAATGTTCAATTGTTAATAATTTTCGGGAAAATAAAAACATTATTTAATTACATAATATTGCGCATTTTGCGATTACGCACCATTTTTATGCCAACTGTATAAAAAAAATATCATGGCGAAAAATGTGAAATAGATTGTTTATTGATTCAAACAGACTTTATTTGATAATAAATTAATCAAACAGTTTTTAACACAATATGTAGACACTTGTCTTTCGTTTAAAAATTTTAAAAATTTCACACTATGCTTAGAAAATGTTTAACCTAATTTATATTAAACTTTAAAGATATTCTAAATTACAGAGAAATATGTCTCAAAAATTAATCTCGATTGGAAGTAGTTTCAAAAAGGTAAAAATAAAGGAGCAAAAAAAAATCACTAAGGCTATGACAATGCTAAAGTTTGTTGAATAATCCTCCAATAGAAACTGGAAAACTTACAAGCTGGAAAACTTTATAAATATGTATAATAAAATAATTACTGTGGCTGAAATAACAAAATGATTGTTACAACGACTGAAATATAGAAACAACCGATTGAAAAATAATAAAGAAAAGGGAACTGATAAGAAATATTAGAGACAATGATATAATTGATTGAGAATATGTGATGATTAATGATTAGATGAGGCATATAGTTGTTTCATTGGATACAATAAAATTTTCCGGGGTTACTTTCTCAGATATTAAGAAATAGGCTTGTGAATAGGGAAAACGAAACATTTTATTTGATTATCATATAATGAACTCTAAGGAAGCATTGACTCAAGACTGATAAGCATTAACTCAAGTCTGAATGATTGGCTCTTCAATTAATCGTGCGACGAAAGATATCCCTTTTCTTCCAATTCTTAAATTTGTTGAACAATCAATTAATAGTTCAAGCTAGTTGTTCCTTTTAAAGTCAGTGCATTGATCGCATTTATTTTCACTAATGTTTCTATTTATTAGTATACTTTAGATGGTGGAATTCGTTTTTCTATTAATCCAAAAAAAAAAAAAAAATGAGATTTCCATTATTAGATTCAAATGAAACTGCTTTGCTTTCTAACAGAGTTCCGTTTTTTAATTTTACAGAGTCCCGTTTTTTTTTTTTTTTTTTTTAAAATCTCTGCAATTTTATGTGGTTATATAGTATTGATTTAGTTTAATTCCGTAGGAATCTCACGACTACATGATTAAGATAAGATTGTCTTCAAAAAGTTTGTTTGATTTTCTAGCTGAACATTTTGAACATTTTTGAATATCTTACTATCTATACAATAAAGAAATTAATAACTTTATCTGGTTTTGTTTCTATGGATATGAAAAACTCGCCAGATATTTTAGAAGGTTCTATTGTATGATAATCAAATGAGGACGGAAGTTTCAGAGAAATTACCATCATTTCAACATTTAATTTTATTATTACATTCTTTTTGAAGCTTCATCTACAAAGAATCTTTGTAGACATCATATAAAATATCTGAATTTTCGAAAATAAAATATTATTTAATTGAAAAAAGAAGGAAATCATTCTTACAGTAATCATGTAATTTGGAAATAAAAGCTTTCTTACAAATTAAAACGAAAACTATCTTAGTTTTTGTAACTTAAAGGAATTTTTTATTTTTTATCTATTATTTACCTCTTTGATCCTATCTGTTGTTGTTATTTTTCTTTTCTTCATCTTTAACATCATGCATATCTCCACTATTACTACTATGACGTTCCTCCAGATCTTTTGAATTTCTTTGAACCATAATTTTCAACTAATTGAATCAAGACATTGATTAGTTCATCTCAACCAGTTCACAACAACAGTTGTTCAAAAATTTATTATGGGTATTTTTTTCTTTCTTGCCCAAGATATATTTATAAGAACATTTTAGAATTGTTTATATTTTTTTTGTTCGTCAATATTCTGATTGTGCTTCCCGTCATGAGAATACCAAGAATGGTTTTTAATCGTGAAAATAGCTGTTTTAAAAGCAGTTAAAATTTCTGAATAATGTTTTGTTGCGGACAATATGTAATATGGAAAAAACTAACACATATGTATACTTTATTGTCTCAGATTCTGTATTGAACTGTAATAAAAGGTTAAAGGTAAGGAATCTGAATTTATCATAATGAAATTATCTGTTACATGTGCTGTTCATTGATGATAAATAATGATGTAATCTCTACAATGATACTGAATATCGTTGCATGCAGTTTTATTGCGGCTATAATTCATGTTACTTTGATTTTTAAAATAGATCTTTTACATTACTTTCAGATCTAGAAATAAAGGAAAGAGAAGAAATTATATATATATATATATATATATATCTAATTTAAGGTTTATCTAATTAATATTAGTGAATTGAGATAGTGCTAGTTGAAAGATTTTATCAGAGAGAACACTTAAACAATATCTGTTCAAGCTCATTCAATGCTACGCTAGTAAAACATACATTCGTTAAGCTTTGCTGGCATATAGTTCATGCAGTTATTCAGTTTGCTGAAATTTTGCACAAAGTTTTGCTTATTTTCAACACTTATAAATTCTAACAGAACGGCCTTTTGTAAAATTTCGTAAAAAAGTTTGATGCATTAAGGCAAAATAGATAAATTGATCCTTTTTTTTTGTCCTAAAAGGAATAAAAAAGTAGCTTCATTTTTCGTTTTTTGAGAGCCTGACAATTACAAATCTTCAATAGTTGTTCTCTACTAAACTATTATATCATTCTCGGCAATCGGTTAATGATTCATATTCTTCATGTATCTGCTACTTAATGACAAGTATTGCAAAATGATGGCATCGTATTAGTAATATATGGGACAGCGGCATTTATGAAAACATCGAATTTCAATAAACAGCGGCTAGTGCCATAGCATTGTCCATATTTTTGGTTATTCTTACGACATACTGCACATTATGTTAGACTATTTCATTCACTCTTTCTATTTTTCAATTTCGTCAAAAATTGCATTATATTGTATTTCAATTTTAAAATTGCATTATATTGTGTTTCAGTTTTATCTATTTTAAGTCTTATGCATTATGACACCATTTTAAGTTTAACTCTTTTACTATGTTTAATTAGATTCAGGAGTGAACGGTTATTCCTCTGTTTCCATTTTATGTCAGTTGTAATCTCAATTTAACTAAAACAGCTAATTAAATCCTGGTATCCATCTTGTGGTTCATTCATCCATCTTATCATAATTATCTGCAATTCATTTTTCTCTAAAAGTTCTATTAGCTCAATCTGATTTTGCTTTCTTAACAAGGCAAGTATTGCAATTGATATTTATAGTTTGACCAGAATAATCCGCGATACTTATTTAAGATGTTTAATCAAGCTCGGGCGGAAATAATTACTGATAGTTACAGCCATGACATTGAAAATCTTGCGCAGGTATAAAGCGAACAGGCGATGACCAAGTTGTTCAACTTAGCAGTAAAAAAGCAAAGCGAGAAGACGTATGTAAAGCTTGCAAGTTCAATTAAAGATGTAGTTGAAAAAATAAACGCGTTGAAAAATAATCCAGAAGCGCTGGGTGTTACAACTGGACTTCAAGATCTAAACCAGCTTCTTGGTGGTCTTCAGAAATCTGAACTGTTGATTCTAGCTGCAAGACCTTCTATGGGTAAGACAGCATTAGCGCTGAATATTGCACTTAATGTTTGCAAGGTTTTACAATAAAGACGAGATAAGCAACACTATGTAGCATTTTTTCGCTTAAAATGTCAGCAGAACAATTGGCTGCGAGACTGATTACCATACAATACTCCATTGAATAATCCTTTCATAGTTCCCTGAATGAGCTATTACTCGATAACCGTAAAATATATGTGTATAAAATATATGTGTATATCTATACTCATTCCTAAATTATAATATCAGTAGCTTTAATAAAAGCTCTCAAGAATATGAACTCTCTGAAGACTTCTAAAAAAAGTCAGGGAAAAGTAGACAACTCAGTTAATAGCAAGGAATAATCGAATTTTGATTTTTAATTAAGCTAAATCTACAGTAGAATTAGTAGTCGAAGTGGCCAATTCTCCAATTGAAAATTTAACGAAATCTCGTTTGCATCAGAAAACGAATCAGCTCTTGTATCACAGTTTCGAATCACTTCCACTATTCATACAAAGTTAGCCAGTTCAGTCAATTGATTACATTTCGCAATAATTGCAATGCATTTTAAACGTCATATCATAAAAACGACGCATGTCACGTCCAGTTATATGTGCTTCGACAAGAATTACAGAATATTATTAGCAAATATTGGCATCTAATAAGCTTGAAATTTTCTTTGAAATAGAATAAGATGAATAACATTTCCATTCATTATGTGCAGGTGCATTAAAAGAATACGTAGAGTTAACTATTTTGATATCATTCCATTTTCTTAAATTATTTTATTATTTCTCCTTTATCATGAATTTTGTAAACAATTATAACAAGGCTTCAGAACTGATCGATGCTATCAAACTTGTTAGGTTTATGATAGCAGAAATTTGATGATAAATAATATACTAAAATATATACATATTAAATTTCTGTCAGCTTTGTCTGTATTAATTTTTATTGCTTAATATGATCATGCTGATCAAAGTAAAATTCGTAATTAAGGAAGTTTGGTCAAATTTGTTTTTATAACAGCAATGGGATTTTGTGAACTAGAAGATAAAAAATTTATGAACAGAACATATTGTTTCTTTCAAAACGATTATCAATAGAGATTATATTGCTTGGCTTTGGTTTTGATCTTTATTTGAAATTTTCTTTCGGATTATCCGGATTATTTTCAAAAATAAAACTTTGATACTTAAGAGTTGATCATATTTTGAGAGTTGATCATGTTTTGAGCTTTCAAGGCGTGAAGTTTAATGTAAATCAGAAAAAAGGCCTTTTTTATACAAAAATTAAGAAGATCGCTGCGAATTATAATGTGCTTATTATTTTTACCTTGATGATTATCTTAATGCAAATAAATAATTTTATGCAAAGTATGACAATGAGATAAAGTATGGCATTGCATCAAATAACTTGATTGTATCATATATATATGTATATATACATATCACTAGCCAATTTATTGAACTTTTTATTTCAATATATTGTTGAAGACATGAAAGTAAGAAATGGAATGTATATTTTAATTTTAAATTCCTCCAAAAACCCTCTGTGTTTTAGAATATGTTATTATTGTATGCGCGAAAGAGATGCAATTATCTGTGCATATTATATCGAAATAAACTTCATTTCGATAGAGTTAATTTATTTGTTAAACTTTACGCTCAAATAGAGAAATTATTGTGGCCTTTTTTTTGCATTTATGAAAATTATAGCTATTTATGTTTTATTGAAGAAGCAATAGTATAGCAGTCATACGACTGAATGAGAATAATAATTACAAGAAATGAATAAAGAGGAGAAAAGATCGTTAAAATGAAACCGCTATGTAGCATCCCTGGCATAATCCATGATACTGCAGTAGAAGAGTTCTTCCATTTCAGTCGATGTCGTTCTCTAAACAGCAATATTTATTGGATTTGTAAAAGTGAACAGGCAAGAAAATGCTGCTGAAAAGTCATATAGAGAGAGAATTAAAATATCGAAGTTTATATAGGAAGAGAATTAAAACATCGAAGTAAGATGTGATACATTCGATGAGATTATTCTTTCTCGAAGAAGAGGTTCAGTCGCGTCACATGTCTTAATTGGTGACGACACCATCAGAGCTGTTGAAAGCATATATAGTGTGTTAGTTATGTATAATAAACAAGAAAGCAATAGGCAAAATGTGATCTATTCTAGGCGAAAATGCCTTGCCGATTTCGAAAGCATACCTTCAGTCTAAATATTATAAGATATATGGTTAAATGGCATAAACTATTCTTTATTAAAAGCTTTGATTTCTAACTGACATGTCAGTAAGTCAGCATTCGCGATAGATGAAAAGAAAGAGTAGGAGAAAGAATCAAGTGATTTGTTTTTTTAATTTGATGCAAGAATAGCAGGAGAACATTGCTGTATTTTCTGCTATTTGCTGTATTTGCAAAAGTTTTGATGATACAAAGACATCGAATTGACTGATAACAAATGGATAATATCGTGAAAAAATAAGAACTTTTTTCTTCTTTGATGCGAACAGAAAATTGTGTATGGAAAGGCTTGTTGGATCGGAAGTTGCTAATACTGACAATAGGAAGAAACTGTTCCACCACTTCGGGAGAGATAGTCTAAGGATTTTTCGAGTCGCTTTTTCCGAGACGAAGATTTCGTTTGTATTTGCTGTGAGAGCTCGACTTTAACTTGAATGTTTACCCCTGGAATTTTACTCAGCAATCTACAAAAAAATCTTTGATTGGTAACACATCATTTATGTCCCCTTCGTGCAATATGATATATGCAAAGAGTAATCATCTGAGGACATGAGATAAGGAAATATAACTATCAAGACATAATGGATTTCGTGTAACATTTCGTGCAACATTACTTGTCACTATTGATTTTTATAAGACTTTAACTTGCTTTTTTGGCAGCAAACTTTTAGGAAAAAAATTAATATTCGCTACAAACTGACAACAAAGTGTAAATTTCGCAAAAAATTAATAAAAAAACTGACGATATTATCATCGAACAAATAAAATGATTTCATTTAATTTTATTCCTTTTTTATATAAATACGCTTATGCTCAAAATCCTACAAAACTAACCATTATAATATTTTCATAAACTTTATGATATATCATGTTATATAAAAAAAGGGAGAAACTGATCAGAAAAAAGGAAGCACATTTTCCTGCATTTAGCTACATTTGTTGATATAGAGGAAGCAAATAGCATATAATAGTGGTAAAAAATACTTGTAAGTGATGAAAATCGATAATATTTTGGTAATAAGACGAAAACTAAGACAGAAATATAAGATAGAAATTAAATTCAACATCTGCTAAAGATTGTGAAAAGCATTCTTAAACTTGAGTGTCAATTATAGATCATACAGTTTCTTCGGATTTCCCTATGGATATTCTGGTTGAAAGAGTGAAGTAAAATTTGAAACCACAAGTTAATGCACTAGGGAGCGAGATAATAAGGAATTTGTTATGAGTATTACCGTTGAAGTGAGATGTAGCTTCAAGTTATTATTCGTAGCGAATTCTTCAGCAGTTGATAGTGAAATAGCATGTCTCGATTGCAGATCAAACTTGCAACCGATAAGCACACCTGCAAATTTTAATTTGAAAAGTTTTGACAAGTAAATTTAAAATTTTGAACGAGTTAATCAGCGGAGTTGTTCTCCTTAAAATGCAATGCTTTGTATTTTATCAGTTAAAGTTCCCTCTTCTCATTTCCTCATACAATTGAATTCCAAAATAGTGGATTTTAGCTTAGCCTGATTCTATTACAATTGGGAAAGCTCAAGTTTCGTCTTTCGCAACAGTTGCTATTTCCACCAGTATGATTCAAAATCCGCCATCTGGCGCCCCTTACACATAATGATATTGCATCTACATAGTAAATTGCTGTGTTGCTTATTCTTAATTTCACTTCTAAGCATATTAATTTAGCAAATTCATAGAAATGTAAAAGAAAAAGAAAAAAAAAAAACAGCATAAAAACTGCCTATCATAATGACTCAATTTTGAAAGATAATTAACTTCTCTGAATGTTCAGTTCTCCAAGATAATCCATTAAAATATCGAGACTGTTTTTGTTGGTAAGATCGAAACAGAGTGCGTAAAAAGCATCTTCGTCACATATTGGCCTAACGATCCATTTATAAAGTTCATGGCCAGAAGTATCTACCAGTAGTGTATCTACATTATGTCCATAAACGTCTAATATCTTATCATACAGTTCTAACACGTTGAGTCTAATATTTTAGAGTGTATAATATATTTTTTGAAATATGCAGATAAAACGAAAGAAGATTATATTTTTATTTGCAATTTATTTTAACTTTTCGCGTTCAAGTTTGCACAGATTCTTTATCTTCAATAAAATTTTCCTTTTGCAATGTTTTTCTGACTAAAAATAAGCAGATTGTTATTAAATCTTACCATCTCATATCCGTACTATTCAAGTTGAATTTCTGAGTTAATATTTTCACAATCGTACTCTTGCCAACTCGAATTGCTCCTAAAAATTCTCAACTCATATCCGTTCATCCTACATCTGTATATGCATCAAGTAAAGAGTAATTCAGTGATACATATGAGATATCATGTTATTTCACTTTTCTTGCTATTTTTCATTAAGTAATATAAATGAATCCGATATAAAGTTTAAACATGCTTATTGAGAAAAGTAAGCCCTTACCCAAAAATATTATTTTTTGAATAGTGGCATTGTGTTGTTCCATCCTACTCAAAATCAATGATATTCTCGAGCAGTGAACCTACAAATGTCTGCGCCGATGTAAGCCACTAGTCTATTAGATTTAAATTATTAACAAATATACTTTGGAATGTAGTCCATTATCACATGGTATCGATATCGACATCAATGAGCGTATAAATGTTTAAATAAGTGGCAAGAAGTCATAAAATTTAAGCAAACATTTGAAGTTTTGATAAGGTAAGAATTTTTGGAAGAAGAGGAATCATAAGACTGAAAGATGTAAGAATGATTAAGAATTTTTGGGAGAAGCAAGAGAATTATGGGGATGAAAGATGTAGGCATGATTTTCCTGATACCATGGTAACAACCAGCAATGTTCGTTAAATATCTCATTTTGTTGTTTTAATCTATAATGCTTATTGAAATTAGATAGTAAAATAAATGAGTAGAAATATATTCCGTAAATTTTAATGATTTTTCAATTTTTTTGATTAACAAACAACACAACAGTTGTGCTTTATTACGGAGTTAGATTTCTGCAAACTTTGAGATCAAATTTCAAGTGAAATCATGAATTTTGCAATTGCACTCGATATAGCGCTGCAATTAAGGCAGGACATTTGCTGGATATAGGCCAAATGTTAAGGGGGATAAGAGGTTTTTGTTTTCTGAGATTCAGATTTTTATTTTTGCATTGGTATTCCGTGGAATTGAAAGATATTGATATGGTAACTGGTTCGGAGACTTCACGTTTAGATGCTTAGAAAAGTCAGCGTTTGATTAATTTTGTAATTTTATGCCTGATCTCGTGATGAAATTGTCGTGCTCTCAAAACTTCCTCGGCTACCAATCATTTTCCATTCGAACAATCAAGCAATGTTTTTTTACAGCAGTAATCGATGCTAAATTATACTTATTGTACTTCGTCTATATCCTAAACTTTTACTTATTTCCAAATATTCTTGTTTAAATCATAGTAATATCGATTGCAGAGTTTTTTTTTGGAAAGAAGTGAATACGCAAAGTTGTATTTCTCGGTGTTCTACGATTCCCAACATCTTGCAAGGAATGAAACATCGAAGTGGGCGATAAACTGATAGTTGGTGAGTTTACAAAAGCTATTATTATATAATTATGGTATCGGAACACTGGTTGATTTCCTCCACCCTTTTTTTTCTATCTTTGTTTCCTCTTTGAAAATCTTTTGTATAATAGTTGTAGAATTTACTTTACTCTCATCGGATGCATGCATGTATCACGTTTGAAATGAGTAGAATTTTGCATTGCTTTTCTCTTTTGTCTTGGAGTCGTTTTCTTAATGACTGATGAAAGATTTTTAAAAATGGCTCTCTCTGATTTCATTTATGACTATTAAGGTTGACGAAAAAAAAGAAATTGCTGTGCTTAATTTGTTATAATTCATACCTACTACAGCTTATAACACTAGAACTAAGTATGAAAGAATGGCATTGAAAAAATCTTTTGTGATTATCAAACTTTGTATTATGAAGATTTTATTTCATTTTGTTTAAACTTTGGTACGCATTTTAAATGGAAATCTCATATCCTAACTGATATTTCATAAGTATTGATAAGTATTGATTCATTTTGCTTCTTCTCATATGCAGTTTCTCTTTCTCTCTGGGTCCAATCAAATTGTCTTTTATTTTGTTTATTAATTTTTGGTTTAATCATTAGACTGGAATATATGGAAGATGTTTCGGAAATTTTTTTTAATTAACGAAAAGTCGAAATTATAGGAGCGACGGACTGTTGTTTCAACTTAAATCTCATTTTATAAATGATACTTCGGGTGGCATACCAACTGTTTTAAAATTTAATTCACGATTTGAATTGTGCGTTGCAAGTAAGTTTTTCCTGTTACATTACAATTACTTTATTGATGGTGCTCGAACGTACAAAATAGGAAATTAACAATGTATAATCGTATTATGTTAAAGGTATACTTAGTGTTGATTGTTCATTTAATTTTTTTTTTTTTTTTTTTTTGGGGGTTGTTTTGCAATCCATTGCTACTGTTTGATATATCATTTCTTCGTAAATTTTCTATCAAAGTACGGTTAAAAGGCATATTGTGTTCATCTTGATTAAGGAATGTAAATAATATTGAGCACAAAGCTACATATGATTTAAAATTGCAGACATGCAAAGGAAATATATTTTAGCAAAACTAAAGAAATCAGTACTGGTATAAATAGTTGTATGTTTATGAAATAATTCTTCATAATTTGATGCGAATTGATTCTGCTAATCTGCGCTTATATGTGATGCAAATGAGATCGCTATATTAACATTCCAGCTTGCTTATGATTAGAACAATGTAATGTCTTGTTTTGCTTTGTAAATTTGTACTTGTCATTATAGTCTTCGTACTCTCCTTGGTGAGATGGAAGATATATTCGTATAATTAATTGATTATCTCATGGTTTCCTTGTATTCTAGTGAAAAAAATGATGAAATATAAGACTATCTTCTCGTAGCTTATTGAACGCGGTAGTTATGAAATTTTGCATAGTCAAAGTTGATACGGATGGTTCCTGTTCTCTATGTCAGCTGTCATAAGTTGCCTATCCTTCCAGTTCACCTCCACCTTGAACAGAGATGCACGTCGTGTTTTTCAGTGATGCTGCTATTTGAATGTACACGTTTATTTATGCAAATAGGAGGCTATGGATGAAATGTTAGAAAACTAACAGATGAGGAAATATACGGGGTTTCAGGGGAGGGTCCTTTCATGAAAATAAGTTTTTAAATTGATTGAATTCATTAGTGAGTGAGTGGCACTGGATGAGAAGAGACATTCGTTGTTCTGATGACTTTTGAATAAAGGGAAGAATCTATGTATGGAATAGTGAATTGGGCATTTGGTTTCAGGAGTGGGACACATTTCTATTGAATTTAACGACGTATCTGGAAAAGCCAGGAGTAGCAATAACCGTAGTAGCTTTTCATGATGAAAAGCTATTTAGTGAGTGTTAGCTTGCTCGGTTAAGGAAAGCAAGAAGCACTCGTCCTCAGTTACAGTGAGGTGTGAATAGAGTGGTCGTGGTGGTGCATGGTGTAGTGTGGTGTGATGTAGTGTAGTGTAGTGTGGTGTGGTATGGTGTGTATGGTGAGATGCGGCACAGATATTATGAGGAAAGGGAGGAAGAAATGGAGAGTCTTGCGTTGCTGTTTCTTAACTCCTAGAGGGCCGTTGGAGCTAGCGGTGTGGTGTATGGTGGTGTACGTGTTAGATTCATCTTGCCTAGGGACGTTATCCTGATGGCGATGGCGACAGCAAATCTGTTGTGCTAACTCAGAAGCATTGCTTAATGAAATTTTTAGCCTTGGGCGTTGCACTGCATTGATTAATTAACAGGAAGGGAAGTGAAGAGTCCAATCGTGGTTTCCACAATGATAACGGTAAGAAGAATGAGGAGGAGGAGGTGGTAGTGGCAGTAGTGGTGGTAAAAAAGTGACATAGCAGGATGATGAGGACATTTAGAGATGGTCCATTGATGGGTGAAATTGGTTTGGATGAACGAAGGGTGCAAATAATGGAATCAGGGAAGAGTGGTGGCATTTGCTACTGGTGAGGACGGGAATGAATGGATGGATTATGAGTGTCTGCATTGGGGACATTGTGAGTGTAGAGACGCCTTCTCATAAGCCCAAAGTGAGAGCTAGTTGGGTCTTCTTATCCTATAGCTCAACTCATTAGTGGTATATTGATACCTGTCGAGTAGAAGATTTAACTTTGATTGATGAGTATAGTTTGGAGTGGACGACTTGCCTCGAAGAGGCACATGGATTAAATTTCGCTGCCGCCGGCTGCTCCTTCCATTCGATTTTTGTTTGTGGCCGCTGAGAAGAGGAGAGACCGTCTAATCTGCGATGCCCGTAATTCAATCCGGACGGCAGCACTTCGTGTGGCGTGCCTTGATGATGAGGCTCTCTTCAGTGCACTTCTTTTCACTTTGTGGTCATTAAGCTCCATTGCCTAGCATTGCTATTCACTGTCTTCACCTGCTGCTGGTAGTAGTTTGCCCAATCCTATCTTACTAGTTGGTTCTATTCACTGCATTTTCCTGTTCCGGGTGTCCATTAATGTATATGATTCCTATATATATCCGCGATGGTGGTTTTGCTATGCGGGATATTCTCGACATCATCCGCAACTACTCATTTGTCATATCTGCTATTTCTATTTATTTTAGTGCCTGTTGTTTTCAGGCTTGGCTAAACTGCTGTTTGACGAAGCAGTGATATGTTGCCGCACTTTGTACTGGAAATACTAGACTACTGGAAGCAGAGTGTCAGGCATTTTTAAAATTCAAAGCCCGAAATTTGTCGTTAGGTGTCCATTAGCTATATGCTTCATTATTTATGTAGCGAAAAGCAAATTGGTGACAGTGGAAACTAAAGCACAGATTTACAACACAAAGCACAGATTTATAATTGATGACATTACATGACATCATCGTTTTGGTCACTTCATGCCTTATTTTATCAGCTCCTATTTCACGCTTATCAACCGTATAAGTTTATTTTGAAACTCGATTAAATTTTTGGCAAATTGAATTTGTGCTATGCAGAGAAAACTGCAGAGATCGGTTGTTCATTTTAGTTCATTTCTTACCGTAAAATTTTTTAAAGTTGTAACCTTGTTCCCCATTTGTCCATTTTTCTGCTCATTCTCGTCCTCTCACCCATTCCTTTTTCAAGAAATTGTTTAATTAATTATAAGAATTTCATTTAATAAAGGAAAATATTGAATGAAAGTTTACAGAGACATGCGTTAAATCGAAATGTTAGATAGTAGATATTGTGGTTGTTCCTCACGCAGATTTTTAAATGCTTCTGTGAACGCTTTGAGAACTGTTGTTAGCTTTTGTGCTTATATATGAAGTTATAGCCATTGAAAAGGGTATACACGTATGCTGCTGCTTCCTTGTTATCCACTCTTTCAATGATTGGCTTCTATGTTTGTTCCTGCTAATTGTAGATTCTTGATTTATTTTTTAAGTAATTATGGCACAAACTAAATCAGGAACAATGATTTAGTGAACTTGAGATTTTATAGCATTGAAATATTTCCAGAATAAACGAAAATTAGGTAAAGTCTAGAAAGTCCGAAAAGGTACGCAAGGAGCTAATAAAAGTCAATTAAATAGATTAGATCAATAGTGAAGGAAGCAAGTGTTGAGGTGGGGATGTTTTGAGTAGATTGTTGGGATTTTACTGTTGTAGGGAGAATGTTATAAAGCACTGTTAGGACATATATAAGATTAATATTGACACCTAAAGGTGGATATTATAAGGATAGAAGTGGACTGATAGGTAATGCATAATTATCAAATGAAATAGAATAGGGTGGAAAGGGTACCATCACTACATGAAAGCCTAAAGTATGAAATATCAGTTATCATTCTATAAATAAATGCTAATACTTTTCATGCTTCTTATTGTATACTACGCTGTATACTTCATACATAGTTACTTCATGATGGCCGTTGCCTCCTCGCTACTATAGATATTGGTGTAAGCTTAATGAAATTAACAACTGTGGATGTGTTAAATGGTTGCAGCGCGCTGCTACGTTCAGCGCATGTCTGATGCCTACCACCTGTGGCTTCCCGAACTGTAAATTTCGATCCCGCTATCGCGGTCAAGAAGATAATCGACATTTCTATCGAATACCCAAGCGACCACAGGTACTCCGGCAACGCTGGTTACTTGCAATTGGACGAACCGAGGATACCGTTGTTTCACAGGTCAGGATGCACCCGTTGTATTGCTTCCTGTGTACATGTCACCCATCCGCGTGAATGAAGGGCATGCAAAAATGCGTATTTATGTTCATAATTTTGCATGTTTAATTTCTATGCTTGCATGCATAATTGCTTTTCGTAAAAAAAATTACGATATTCAAAGATACTAGCTTAATACATAGCTAATATTTACCTGAAACTTTTAGGAAATTAGTATATTGGTCTAAATAAAAACATAAAATGTAATATTCTTCTTTTTGTTGCCTATAAGGCATAATAAATGTGGAAGAGTCTTCCTATTCGTCACATTCGAAAATCATGAACTTTTAATCGAATATGATTCATATTTTTCGACACTTCAGGCTATCCTTAATCGAATTAAATATGTGAATTTCTACTTCTATAAGTGTGGTGATTATATTGCTGCTATTGATTACTCTTTTCTACATCGTGTCTTTTTATTCATATTGCATCTTAAATCATCTTAATGCGTAAGGAAATACGTTTCGCTGAAGCATCTTGTTCGCACATCATATGCAATTATCGACTCTTGATCTGAAGTTCAAGATATTTTGGCCAAACTTGGTTCAACTTCCCTGAGTTTATCCAAATCGAAATAAGTTTAAGTTATTAATGGTTGGATATTAAATTTCTATTCAAGTTTAAAATTGAGAATGAAGAGTTTAGGAGATAAAAAGAGAACAAAACTTCAATTTCTCAGGAATTAATATCCTCCGGTACACCTGATAAATTAGTAATAAATTTGCATATCTATAATTTCAGTAAAACAGTTTAGCATCACTGAGAATGCGTTTTATTGAACAATTTTGAGTTTTCGTTTCGTTTAATCCTACTGCTTTTGAACTGATTTTTGAGCAGCCTTCAAACTTTCCGTGTCAATCTCTTGTTCAAGTTTAGTTCTTTAAAATTTTGTCTGTGAAATAAAACTTTCACTATAGTGAATTACATTTTCTGTCAGTGCCGCTGTAATCTTACTGAGAAAAGAGTCAAAACTATGGGTGATTTAAAGATATCTAGATAATGATACTTATATCCCATTCGAATGTAATAATAAATTCAGAATCTATTAAATCTAAGCATTCCAAAAAAGATATTTCTCCTGTTTTGAGTTGGTTTACAGTATAGACAAGCTCATCTATAGTTTTTCGAGAATAATAAAGTAGAACTGTCTTAATGGTTATTTAGTGCTTTTTTGTCTTCCAATCGGAAATATATCTGTTAAAAAATAAGGATTTTCTTCAGACCATATCATTAGAATTAAAACATTCAGCGAATTATCAAACTGTTAAAATGACCAGGTAGAAGTTATGACACGTTTTCATTATAAAAATTTGTTAGGAATAGTGCGGTACACACTAAGCGGCAAATGACTACGATCCTTTTCCATTTACAGAATTAGAAATAAAATAAAAATTCTTTAACATATATCAATTACCAAAAGAAGATATTGACCGAACGCTACCAAAAAAATGCTTTAATTTGAACTTCTAATTCTGTATAATGATTCATTCACTCCCTATTTTTAATCAGGATTCATGATTCAATTATGCCTACGTCAGTTTGCTCAAAAAGACAAAGAGCAAGTGATAAATTAGTGACAGAACTTTACAATCGAGAAAAACAAGTTCGGAAATACCTGTATTCTATTTAGTTGCTCCCTCTCAAAGGTGGACATGGGGGTTAGAGTTTGTAGCTCAAATCTCATCTGATTTGCTTAGCATTTTCACCCAGTGTTATAGGAAGCCCACTATCAGTAAGCTTAATTGCATGCAAAATGTTTGAAGATTAGATAATATGAAAATATCTCAGAAATGAGGATATATGATTCCAACGCAGTACATTCTGATTACTTAGGATAATGCAAGGCAATTAGCTTTTTAAACGTGTTTGCTTTTGTTGTTCCTATTACTAAAATTCAGCTGGATTATTCGTATATTTTCTTTAAAAAAAAAAAATTGCGCTAGTAGCGGATTTGCTTTGAAATTTTTGAGAGATTTGCCTTTCACGTACTTTTGATAAGAATTCTAAATATATGCTTCATCATACATCTGATAATTTTTGTTCAGATTGATCTCTATGCAGAAATTAATTTTTCTTATAAAATCAAATTACTATCAAACTTAAATTATAGAAGAGTAATGAAGCATAGCGTTAGCTAATCTTGTGACAGATGTGTTTTTCACTAAAAAATCTCTTCCTTTATGCATGTTTTAAAAAATTCCTGACACATTAAATATTTGCTGCGTGATAATATCTGTATTAAGTGACTGCTTCGAATGTCAAAGTTCCATGAAGCGAAATACTTGCTTTTGATATCTTAATTTTCTCTCTAATTTTGATGTGTGCAATAAAGTAAATAGAAATACAACAATGAGTCGTAGTAGTATTTCATAAAAAGTTTATGAATTAGAGAAATGTGAAATTGTATACGCATGTCGGTTTGCAGATAGCGTGTTGTAAACGTGGAGCACAAGGCTCGACAAGGCCAGCTCTGAGCACTCTTCATTACATCTCTCACTACATGTTTCCTTCCGGTAAGAATGCATTAATCACCTCTCCCAAGGCTTCTTTTGAAAATTTAATTTTTTTTTTTTGTTGTTTGGCTACTATTTGACTGATGGATTAGAATGGTAGCTGTATGATATGTATGTGTGTATGTTTCTATCTGTTCAATGAACATTCTTGTACCGATCACATTTGTGCATGGTTGGTGAAGTGAGTACATTTGATAAAACTATAGAATTCATTACATTTGCATTCAGTTTAAATATATTAACTGTTCTTGTTCTTTTATATGTTAAGGTATATCCGATGAGAAAACCATCACGATCTTTCAAAGTTTCATTGTTTAACAAAATGTCTTGTAATTGACGGGTCATTTCATTTCGGGTAGTTTTTTGCTCACCTTTTTCCAGATAGATATTGCAATTGCAAATATACATGTATATTGCAATATTGCAATTCATTTATATTTGCAGCTTTTTGCTTCCCGCTATAGTATCATTTAGTTATAATAAAATACATCTTGCTGGTTTTATATCTTCCAGAATTCTCGAAAAACAGAAAAACGGTTTTCGATAATTATTTCAAGAAACTTAGTTTGCTCGCGGATGGCAAGAATCACTTGAATGGTGTCGGAATCTGGAATAGTTTCTCAAATACAGCATTTTATATCTCTTCGATTGATTTGAAATATCTTTAGCCAAATTAAAAATTATCAAATTTTTTAAGAGTAAGATATAATTGCTATAAAGCGATTAAATAGACATATGTGAAATGCAGTACTTACTTTCAAGAGAAAAAAAAGATCTCGCCTTCACTATGTGATGGTAAAAGTTGGAATTCGTTTTTTGTACTCATTATCGCAATATTCGTTTTTTATTCATTCTAATGTTTTAACTTCTTCCAAAGAAGCTGTGTAAAATTGATACCCTGATCCAAAGATGTCTCAGATTAAAATGCGAAACCTAGGAAATAAGTCCGTGTAGTGAGTCTTTCTAAACTAATTTAATGTCTCAGGTGTTTTTTAAGCATCTAAAAAAACTAGTCTAGTTAGGTATAATTATCATAAAGACTGTTATAACTATGTGGTTGTTCAGTATCTTCTTTCATAATGGTAATTTCTCCCAGTTACATCAGCATTTAATAAAAAATCGGATTTTTATGTCTAATTTAATAGTCAAGTTATGGTTTCGATAGATTTAAACTTGAAGAAATTTCGTCATTGCCAAGCTATTGTTCCATACGTACCCTAGAGTGAATGGATTTGGTGAAAGGGTTCAATATCTAACTAGGAAACAGTTTAGTAAAACATAAAATAAACAATGTTAGTGATTGTTTGAGTTGCATGAATTTTAATTCAGTAAATGATCTTTTAAAATTCATCGGAATTGCTTCATTTTTTGAAATATTAGTATTTTTCATGTATTATATTTCCTAATTTATTTGATGCAGTGTTCTGGTTACTTACATTCGCTATATTCCAGAAACTGATATCTATTGCAGCATCGACTTTCCATCCGCATTTCTTAAATTGTTTTGTTTGTTAGTTAATTCAGGATGTTTCCAAGTTCATTTTGTAAGTTGGGATATGTGTTTTCTGTAGAATTCAACCTGAGCAATATATATCGGAGCAACGAGCAAATCGTGTCAAAGGTGGTGGGACACATTTCCAGCGGTTCAAACAAGGGTAGTAAAGTTGTTGATGTTGATATCTTTAGCTTCTATCAGAGACTAGTGTTCGGTCCATTCATGGGCTTGCATTGATGTCATCCACAGACAACTACACAGGAGTAATGCTGGTGACTAGAAAGAGAAATATTGCTTGATTAGTTTTATACGATTTATGGCATATTAAGAATCTGCAGAAGAAGGGTCCAAGAGTAAGAAATAATCAATCAGTTGACCTTATCGGAATTTATGGAAATAATTAACGAACTTTGAATATGAGTAATGTATGACGGCATTTGATTTGTCTGAACGGAATTTTGTTCTGGAGCATCAGTACAGATAGAGTGACCCGAACCGAAGACGCATAATGAAGACCATTTCTCACTTGCTGATATAGATCTCCTGTGCGTTATTTATTTGCTTCCAAAATTCATAATTGTTACTTACAAAAGTCTATATCTTATATTAGTCCAGCAGATTAATTGATGGTTGTTAAATTATTCATACGTTCAGTTTATGACATGGCAAACTTCCAGAAGCTCTTTTCTGATGTACTTTTAGTTGATCACTGCATCATTACCATCGTTATTCCCACTTTGACATTGGACGAATTCCTATAAACTGGAATTCGTTTGCGCGTTGAAATGATTGTTTTCAAGGGATAATTCTGGTAACAAAAAGCCTTTGGATAAGGTGGTGGTGGTATATTATTCCCCTTTTTATCTGAACAACTTAGGAATTTCTTTTGTCTTGAGGTTTGTAATTTTTGAGGCATTTATTTGATTTCATTCATTTTTGGAAGCAGAAAACAGTCTTTATAACATCTTACTAGGATATGCTTATATATTCATTGTGATTTTCATTTCAGCTACGCATTTGTTCGGCACATTTCGAAGGGGGCGAGAAAAAGGAAGGTGATATTCCTGTGCCAGATCCACAGGTTAGTTCTTCTTCCGTAATTGTTACAGTGCATTTGAAGATCGTTCCTGAGACAACACTTTGTGGACGTCATTATTTATATATAACCCAAGAACTATGTCCAAGTTTTTTTCTTTAGAGAGTTGACAACTACTGAGAATCAAAAACTTACCTGTCTTATCGCTTATCAAAACTGTGGGATTTAGTAATCAGCGTGTTTTATTGATGGTGCAGACATTGTGTCGCTGATTTAGAATAACAGATGCTCGAACTTACAAAAAAAAAAAAAAAAGAGGATAAGAAAAAGCAGCCGCATTTAGGATAACAAGATGATATATCGGCTCTGTTACCTTAAAATCGCGAAATATTCTAGTGTATGCTCGATTCTTGATGAAAGTGATAGGATATTAAAGTGAAAGGAAGGCAAGGAAGAGCAGGAGGAATGTGGCTATGTTTGGTAGGTGGGGGTGGTGCAATAAAATAATTCATAGGGGTATTGTTGCAGTTGGACACACCGATCTCGATTGAGCTCCCGCCAAAAGAAACAAAAAGCAGCGATCGACGCCGAGCTCTCCAGCAGCCGAGGTCATCAGCTCGTTCTACACCCTGCTCCAACAGCTCCGCAGCAAGCACCTCCGTGAAACGAGGTCGTTCATTAGCGGTCACCGCTGATTATTTGGCTAGCTGGAAGAATCGCTCCGTTACTGACGGTCATTTCTGGTTTTTTCTTTTTTTGTATTTCGTCATCATCGTTGTTTCTCATTTGTGAAATACATCTATAGATGCCGAAGTATTTCGTAATAGTCTGAAATCAGATTGTTTTCATTTTTCAATTTCTCATGAAAGAAGTTCTGCATGCGAATAAGGAAGATACCTGCTGATGTGGATGTCCCTTGAATCTGTGCATGCTTATATATGTACATATACATATGTATGTAGCGTATGTATATGTTTACAAATAATCGCCCTGGCAACCCGTCTTCATTAATTTTTTATTTTGCTGTAACAAAGCTTCCAGGCAAATTTATGATCGGTTAGTCCATTTAGCGTGGAGCATGTCACGTATCTAATTATAAATAATTGAAAGACTGTTATATTTCATAAGTTTATATTAATTCGAAAAAGATGAAGCTTGTTTATTATTTATGGCGTCCAAGTAAACTCCAATTATGGACATATTAGTGATAACAGTTATTATTACGTCATGTCTGATTATATTTTATAAATGCAAGATGTTTCCAAATTGTTTATTCTCTAGTTATTTCCATTTCTTTCATAATATTTGTTCAAAAGTCCCATTGTGTGCCTTGACCCCATTTGCATTTGCCAAAAGTAAATTTTTAGCTTAAGAGTTTAAGATTACTCAGATACTAAAGCGGTTACTCATGTCAGATAATAAGTGTCACCTTGAAATCTAATTTTCATAATGCAAAGAAACTATGTGGAGTAGCTTAGGGAAGGAAGAAAGAGGTAGGATGGGAAAAACCTCTACTAGATGAATGGATTAGACCTATCTTATTTCCGGCCAACTAAAGTAACGGATGCGTGCAGTAAGCACCGCTGCTTGCAAAAATTTTATGATGGAATAATTGCTAGCGGAAGAGTTTACTTTTTTATATTTTTTATTTTTTGAATTCCTAATTCTGCAGGTAACTGATTATTTTTAATAATAGAGAAATTTACCGGTTTTGCGTGACTGAAAGTAGTATTTTCGTTTCAGCGAACTACATTATAAGCTCTCCAGTCAGCAATAATTTTGGATTTAGGATGTAAAACATGGGAGATAATATACTGAAGTTATAGGATGTATGTTGATTTCTGTCTGAATTTCTTAATGTTCTTCTATGACTGAAGAATGTATATAACGAGAAGAAATGTAAATGTGTAGTTATGTTTGAATAGAAAAGGAAGATACCATGTAGAGGTTACGAACAGATGTACTTTAGGCACTGTTTATTAATTAATAAATATTTGAATGACTGCAGACACTAATTTCGATTCGCACCTGTTACGGCAAGCAACAGCATCATCGCTAGGCAGTTAACCGAAGGACAAAGGTCAGCAAATTCTGAGGAAAGGGGCGGAGAAAGTTAATGGACATCATCGATGTGTACATAACGGCATGCATCGAATCATCATCATTCATGCATCCATTTATCTATCCGTCCATCCTCTGTTCATCCATCCATCTATTCGTCCGCCATCCGTCCGCCTTTCCGTTCGTCTTTACGTTTTCCCATCTCTCTGTTTTCGTTCCTCCGTCCATCCTTCCATCTCTCTATCCATCTATCCATCTCTCCATCCATCCATCTATCCATTCATTCGTTTATTAATTAATTAATTAATTCATTCATTCATTATTCATTCATTCACTCATTCATTCACTCATTTATTCATTCATTCATTCACCCATTTATTCATTCATTCATTCGTTTATTCATGTATTCATCCATTCATTCATTCATTCGTCTTTACCCTAAACAAGAAGCCCACATTCATCTGCTCCGTTCTTTTCTAAATTCTATGTAGCTGCTGGTGGTGATGTTATAAGGGGAGAGGGGGCGCTGCCCAGCCGCTCGCCCACCCATCTTGGCGTCTTCCTTTTGCATGTGCAACTGAGAGTATGTCTGTGTATGTGTATGTGAGTGAATTAACAAGAGCGCCTCTTATAGATTCAAACCCTCCGTGCAGCTCACTTCGCTTCCCATCATCCTCCAACAATAATAACGCTGCTGCTACCACAACTACTGCCGTTGCTGCTGCTGCTGCCGTCGCCGCCGCCGCCGCCGCATCGGCCGAATCTTCAGCTGACCTCAAACACAATCATTTCGTCGCAAATATACTAACCAGTAAGCGTCTTTTTTATCATTCACTGGTGTGCATTTTCTGTTGAATAATTTATTCGAATTTGTTCTATTTTGTCATTTCTTCTCTTTTGTACATTGGAGTTGTTTCCGGATTTTGGAGAGGAGAGAACTTACTGAACTCACTTTCGAATTGACTCGGGGATATTGTCCAAGAGTGGGATAGTATCAGCTAAGCAATAAGACTTAATCCAACTTAGTACTATTTTTTCCTGGTAAAGAAGAGATAGAGAGGATGTTTTATTAGCATAAGAATAGAATTTGAGTAGTCACGCGAAAGACATGACTTGTACAGGTCATCGCGTGCATATACACTAAAATAGAATTTATCCGGTATGTACTTTTTTGTAGTGTAAAGGACATTTTTCATATTTGATGAAATACAATCTTTTATGTGGTAGGTATAAAAGAAGTATGTACACAACAAGATATTTTGCACGATCTGATAAGAAACATGTAAAGGCTAATGTAGCATTAACATGTTATGGATGCACTATAAGAAAACAATTTTCTTGTTGTCTTTCACATAGTGATTCATTTATGATTATTAGATATTCCGTTCCTTATATTTAATGAATGTTATGATTATGAGCCAATAATTAATAATTGTGACACATTTGCTAACACTTTATTTACAGTGAGTGGTCGTATGTCGAATGGTGCTACAGGACGTCCACTAGTTGCTCTTCTCGACGGTCGGGATTGTGCTGTTGAAATGCCAATTTTAAAGGATATTGCAACGGTAGCATTCTGTGATGCGCAGTCTACTCATGAAATTCATGAAAAGGTATGGCTTTTTAAGCTAGGCATCAAAGCTTACCATATCTCTTATTACTGTAATAAAATTGATGATGTCATTTAGCTTCTGTAAATTTTAGGTGCTTAATGAAGCAGTTGCTGCATTGATGTGGCATTCGATAACGCTAGAACGCGAAGATTTAGAAAAATTTAAAGCGTTGCGGGTAGTTGTACGGATAGGGACAGGTACTGATAACATTGACGTGAAAGCAGCAACAGATCTTGGTAGGTTTATATTTGCATGAATAAGACGCGTTGTTATATCAGTATTTCGCGCGGATTATGGTTTTGAAAATTTGCTGTAGTACCTAGTTAGTGTTCATGTTTTTTTTGTTGTCCTTTGAATCAGTAATTGTCCTATGTAGAAATTCAAAATCAAGACAAAATGAAAAACTATGCCTGGAATCTGGGGAAAGTGAAATTACGATATTGCATTCCAGCTTCAGAAAGAAAGAACTATTCACTTTCTAAATCGCGACTTAAGAGATTAATAGTTTCTCTAAATTCTTTTTGTTACAAGTAATTGAATGTCTTCAGATATGAAGCAAGTAGCTAAGTATATATTATAAAATACAGTGAACTTGTCTTGTCAACTTATATGAAAACTATTCATGTTTTTGGAAAAGGAACAATGGACACTTTTTACATTGCAATGTTCTCATATTATAACTGCTATTCATTGCATTTACGGAAGTTACATATTGCCTAATGTTAATCAGACAAAGTTGTATCATAATCTGAATTTTATTGACACTTACTAGACACATGTATTTTATTTAACTGAAAAAAGTAGGAAATATATTTTGTTTAATTGAAGCATATTAGTTATTTAATTCTTCTAATGAATTGATGTTGCTTCACATCATAGTGCTTTTCATTCTGTATGTGACTCTTTCGCATCATTTTTTAGGATTTAATATATGAATTAAGTAGTATATAAGTCATCGTTTTTGTCTATAAAATCCTTCATTGTATGGTCTAAATATTTTTGAAAGGTTATTTGTTCGTGTATCTCTTTATTTTAACTCTTCCTGTCCATATACATCATTTTTAAAAAATGATTTATTGAGGAAGTTGTTTTACCATCAATTAATAAGTTTTTTGGGTAGTGTTCACCGTGCACATTGCCTTATTTTTGCTTGAGCATAAGTAATGCAACGTAATCCATGATATGTTGACTGAGATCCATCGTTTTGGATTACATGTTTTGAAGAAATTTTCATTATTCTCATTGTTCGTTTGTTTTTCTTCTTTTACTATTTTAAAAACAATGTTAAAGAATGGAGAGAGTTCTTCAATTTTTGCGAATTGAACATATAATTGTTTTATCAATGTATCTTATCGTAATTGCTGAGATAAAGTTGAAAATTATGTGAATGAAATTGGGTTCTTTTTCAGGAATTGCTGTATGTAATACACCCGGTGACTGTGTTGAAGAAGTGGCTGATACAACAATGTCGTTAATATTAAATATGTATAGGAAGACATTTTGGTTGGCAAAAACTGTTTCCGAAGGGAAGAAGGTTCTTTAACATTTCTTTCTTACCAGAAGTTGTACGTGGATTCTTTTGCGAAATTTTCGGCTCTTCTTACCAAACTATGGGTTCAGTAATAGAAAATATAGACATCAAGATTTACTGAATGTAATTTCATTTTATCTTTCAGAATTTTCAAAAAGTATAAACAAAATTTACAAAACAGCGAATCTCACTCTTCTGATATTTTTTCTTGCCATACTAATACAAAGCCTTGATTTTACACTACATCGTGTTGCATTTTTTAGGTTAGCGGCGTAGAACAGATACGTGAATTAGCCAGCGGTAGTACAAGAATTCGCGATGATACTTTGGGTATTATTGGCCTTGGTCGTGTAGGTACAGCGGTAGCAATGCGTGCTAAAGCATTTGGATTCAAAATTTGCTTTTTCGACCCGCATTTGCCAGAGGGCGTCGACAAATCTTTGGGTATCGAACGCTGTTACAATCTCGACGATATATTATTCAAATCAGATTGTATAACATTGCACTGCCCGTTAACTGACGAAACAAGGCATATGATCAATGATGTTAGTTTTTCAATTTTCTGTATTTATTTGTTTTTTTTTTTCTTATTGGATATCAAAAAATCGTTGTTCACTATAAGCAGTTACCGATATTGCCTACCCTTATTTTTTTTTAAATTACTACTCTAAACTAGAACGACTGAAAAATTTTTCAAAATGGCTACTATTCCCAAACCAGAAAGACTGAAAATTAAAAAAGCATTTTCATAAGTGCAATGCTTCAATATCTTTTTCTACAATGGCTTCAGTGCTGGGTTTTTTTTTTTTTTAACGCGTTGAACTTATTTCAGTAAAGTATAACGAGAGATTAGTATCTGATAAAACTGACATATAGTTCTTCCCACATCAGAAAATGAATTTATATTTAGGAGCTTTAAAATTTGATTTCTGTCCTTATGCTAGACATAAGTTTTTTCTAGATGTGACTTATGCTTAACAGAAGTGGAACCAACAAATTTTTTTGCCTTCCTTCCCTATGTGTAATTTGCGCGCAACTAGATCATAAAGTGATTCAAAAGATCTGACTTCAGTCATTTAGAAAAATTGATTCGGAATATAAATCGTACTTTTGTCTGCATGGAAATATTGACTGAGGGATATTTAATCTGTTGAACGATATATCTAGATTTCCACATTTTTTTATTTGCTTCTTATAATGAAAGTAATGAATAAGATTTCAGAGTATTCTTCTGGAGGAAAATTTTATTTTCAGACGACTTAAGCTTTTATCAAAAGTTCAGGTCAAAGGCATTGTGAAAGCTAATGTTATAGGAATGGAAAAAAGATTATTTAATTGGAAGTATTATTTCTTAACGCTTTAATATAAGAGAAATGTCTAGTAATGTTACAAGTTGTAAATTTATTCACGATTAGAAAATCTGTTGTTTTTTATGTATTACTAATCTTATGATCAATATCTCCAGACTAGAAAAATTTCAAAAACCATTATAAACATGCGAAATAATAAAAAAAATAACAAAATAATAAAAAAAGAAAAAAAGAGGACTTAAGGGAATTTACTAGCAAAGAATTTGCTAAAGCATTATTTAACTGTGATTAAAAGGTTTTTCTCAACTCTTTTATGTGTTCTTGTATGTGTAATTTTATCTACTGACTTCATGATAATTAGAATTTTCAACTGAGATCATCTATATTTCGATTTCCTTAATTTCTTGTAACTTCAGATGACAATCAAACAAATGCGACCAGGTGCTTTTATTGTAAACACTTCGAGAGGGGGTCTCATTCAAGAAAGTGCATTGGGTGAATCGCTTAAGTCTGGGCATATCAAAGCCGCAGCACTTGATGTTCATGAACATGAGCCCTTCGATCCCCTCGCTATGGGTAAGGTTTTGTAGTAATATTAAAACAGTTACGCGGTTTTCGAAGAATCTGCTTTCACTGTGCGTAGGGTATATTATTATCACCTGCTCATCTTTGTAATTTTCCCTGAAATTTTTTGAACTGATAAATTTGACAGGTCCTTTATCGGCTGCACCGAATATCATCCATACTCCGCATTGCTCATGGTATTCGGATGCTTCGTGTAAGGAATTGCGTTTATCAGCAGCGCGAGAAGTTCGACGAGCTATCGTTGGTAGATGCCCTCATGATCTCAGTAATTGTGTAAACAAAGAAGCGCTTCTTGCTGGACATACTCGTAGGCCAGCATCATCTACATCCATAGCGCCGAATGTATCCAGCTCATTTAATCCTTTAATACCATCATTTGGAACATCAATTGCTGATGGTCATTTTTTATATTTGAAGTGAATTTCTTAATGATATATAAGCATTGCAATTGAGACGTTATTAAGCACTAGTCCCTCTTTATTAATTTTCTAATTATTTTTGTGCAAAAAAATATATACTTCAGGTTTTTCAGATTTTATTTCTTGTATTTCAGGTTTTAATGGTTTACCAGTTGGCGGCAGTTTGCCGTCATTTCCTTACTCGAATCCACTATTAGCGATGGGCAACCCATTATTGAATCCACTAATGATGAATCCGAGTACAGCTGCATTAGCTAGTTTTGCGAATGCTGCAGCGAACACGCCACATAGTGGTCCTGCTGCAGCACTTTCAACACTGGCTGCTGCTTCATCTGCAATGACAACCAGTGCTGCACCGGTTGCCAGGCAGTCACCTGCGGTTCAGCTATCCCATTCACCAAAGGTTAGTTTTCGTTAACTCTGTTTAAATCTATTTTATATTCTTTTTTTTTTTAATTTTCAGTCTTTCTGGTTTGGGAATAGTAGCCATTTTAAAAAACTTTTCAGTCGTTCTAGTTTAGAGTAGTAATTTTAAATTTTCAGTGATTCTAGTTTGGGAATAGTAAGTCATTGAATTAATAAATTTATTACGACCAAAGAAGCACGCCTAGTTAATCAAAATGGCAATATAGTTGGAGTTGCAGCAGTAGAATAGGCTTCAGAGTCTGTGCAGAATGTCAGTTTAGATTTAGTAGAAATTGTATCCAATTCAGCTTCTCCAGTATGTAAAATTTTAGGCTGCAATAATGAGCAGCATTTTTCTTTTTCAGGCAAACAATAACAGTCGTACTACAGTTTCACCAGCTGTAAGACCAGCATCTTCACCCGATGGTCCAGCTGAAGTTAAGGATGGGACTCCACCTGCACGACAGACTAGTTCGCAGCTCCATTTATCTTCATCGGCAACATCACCTTGTAAAAGCCCAGGAGCCTCTAATTTACCCAAGGTTAGTCGATCTTTTTTCATAACTGAATTGGCATGTCTTGTTTGTCATTCTGCTAATAGAAATTGTTTGTGTGAAACATTGGATTTATTGAAAACCGATCCACGTTTAGGATAGTACGCAATATTTTCAGCAAAGATCCACCAGCAAATATTGTCTCTTTTATTCTATATTTTTTAGATGCCGACTATATCGGTTGATTCATTGGCTTCAGTGGTTTCAGAAGAATCTGCCACCACTCCAATGAAACTTGATGCAGAATAAGTTGATCTTTGATGCTTCTTCGCATTTCACTTTAATTAGGTTTATTGAACTAATGATTTTCCAAATATGAAACTGACATATGTTCAGCAGTGGTAAAGACTAAACCAATGACAGCCAGTTTTTCCACATTAAATTTGTGAATTTTCATGAATATGTCTTTTGTGAAGCGTTATTAGCAAATAGATTAGAAAACACAAAATTTTTATCGTTCCAAATTTTGCCCATGAAATTATTTGTGAAATTTTCCTATTGAACAGACCTCTTAGCGTAATTATTATTCGCTAAATATCAGCTCTTTTTTTTGTCCTGTAATTGCTTATGGAAAAGTATTGTCGAGAATATAAATAGAAATTATAATTTTAAAAATCAATTTGCTGGAGTTATAGGTTGACAGGAAATAGGTTTTGACTACTTTCTTGGTCATTTATCTGTGTTGGGGAATATAGGAAGACAATGAGTTGCAAAAATTATTGGATTTTTGCTTAATGGGTTACATTGCAGCAGTACTTAGGTTCTGATTCATTGCAGATAGAACGATGATTTTTTAAATGATGCTCGTAATAGAACTTTTCCATATGCGGAAATAATTTGTCTATTTGAGCATTTTATTTTTCCATCTGGATTTATTTTCCAGAAGGAACTTGAACAGTTTGTTATTCAGATTTATAAATTATTGATTTGTGTGGGGAAAGTGCATTGTTCAAGACATTAATAGCACTGAAATAAAACAGGTCAGTTATAGAGTTCGTTTGATTGCTGTGGATGTATGTTTGTATGTATGTATGTTTTTGTATTTATTTTGTGTGTTACGCCATAAGTAAAATTTTCATACTGATAGTGTATGTATGTGGCATGATATAAATGGAATATGCTTCATGGTCGTTTTTTAATGCAAAAGTTCGTTCTTTTTTTGCCAGTTTGTTTTTTGCATTGAATATGAATTGTACATAAAGTGGTTTGATTTCTTACTTGCTACGGTGATTTCCATTTTTATTTTACTTTTCAATTCTTGTTTTTTTTGTCGTATTTCTCGAATGACTAAATGTCGTCTCATATTTTCAGCATTTGTTTGTTTCCGTTTTAACATTCTTAAATTCAGCACTGGTTCCTCTTTAATGATGTACTCAAGAATCGCATTATGCATTATTTATTTGGAGGTTTGTTTTAGGCAATACCTATATCGATAATAATAAAACGCAAAAATTTTGACGATAAGTTTGTTGTTTTAATCAAATGTAAAAGTCGGTTGGTGAGGTATATTTTCGTTTTTTTTTTTTCCCTTGGATCCTCGGTTTTCCAACCTCCATATACAGCGTTCGTGGATGAGCGGGTGTTACATTTGTTTGTTTATTTGTTTTTTTTTTCTTTTTGTTAAAATCAGTGTCATGCATTTTGCAACAGTACATCTGTGTACTTTGGATAACATTCTGGTCTGGCAAAGATATCAAAACATTGGTCATTTCCAACTGTTTTACGAAGTACCTGTTTTAAGGATTGTATACGGGGTTATTGTTTTGCCAGAATATTTTCCATATTTAATGCATTTTTTGAACTGATTTGTCATGAAATGAGCAAATATAATTTTCTTTTAAGTGTTGGTATGATTAGGATTTCCATTAACAATTACAATATATTGATGGATGTTGATATGGGTTTCATGTACTGCTGCATTTGAGATCAAGGCATGCAAACCCGTTTCTGAACAAAGCTCAATCCAGTCATGGCGTCAGTCTGCATTATTAGTCCAGTTTATATTCGATAATTAATTAGAATGATGTCCTTTAAATGTTCGAAGAAAGACACTACAGTACGCTCTTCTCTAACCTACTGTTGGTGGCATTCATAAGCGTTCTGGCTAACAGGTGTGGAGTACTGTGTTAATCGGTGAAATTGCTATATATTTCATACTATGAAGGAGGGGGAGAGGGTTGTGCTTTTGAATTTCGGTGTCGGGGCTGGTGATATGCAACGTTCTAGTTCTAGAAATTTGGAAATATTATTCAGCTGTAGAGAAAAGCGGTTATTTTGAGTTGAAGAATGAAGGGATTCAAAAATTAAATTGGATCGACGGATTTAATAAGCTTGAACAGATCCTTCCTATATTCTTTAGGTACACATGATCAAATATTGCGTGCTTGGATCTACCACCCATCATTAAGTATTCAGTATGTTTGTTCTATCCAATGTATCTTCGAATATATTGCCATGCTGTTTGTTTGACGAAATGGCAAATGTCGATTTCTTCGTCTCACACTAAAGTCAAGCTTTTTTTTCTTGTTAGTGATTAGTTTCGTATGTGTCGATATATAAAGGATGCGAAATTAACTACCATAATATTCAAATCTGCTGTGGGATCTATCTCAATTTATTGATTTACTAAAAAATTCTACACAACTACAAGAATCACTAGGAACTATACCTTTATCCTCAGTTTGTATAGATTACCTTTGAATTTGTTCTCTGCTATTGTTAGCTTCAAACCTAATACCTATTTATTTTCAGATGTTTTATGATTCACTTTTTTCCTGTGTTCTGCAGTTCAAGGAAGTTCTCCAAATTATAGTTGCGATCAAACCGAATAAGGCGTTGATTCAACGTTGTCAAATTTGTGTATTTTGTACAGAAGTGTTCTTTGCTGTGTAAAAAAGACATGTTGCATATAGTTCCATAATTTTGGAAAATTCCTTTTTTGATTCTATTCGAACATTTCACAAATTCTTTTTTCAAAAGGGATGGTGCAACAAAAAGACAGGATCAAATGTGATTTCTGATAATATGTGTTATTCATTTCAAAGTGCTTTTTTCCCGTATACTCTTTTATTGATGTTGCTCAACAATTTTTCATCATATGCTAGGATTTAGATGAAAAAATTGGAAATGTGCTTGTAAGATTCTTTTTGTTTTTTCCATTGAAATCATATTAAATTTTTTTCTTGGTTTCAATCAGAAAATTATGAAATTGTTAAGTTAATCTAATAAAGCAATCACTATGGAATAGCACCACAGTGAATCTCTTCTATAATAATGATCCTAATATTATTTCTGAAAACTTAAGGATATATTTATTGGCACGTTTGATAATCATGCTGTTAGAAACATGGGAGAAGATTACATTCATAAAATTGTGTAGAAGTTGTGCTAAGTCAATGTTTACACAACTTGAGGTGCTATCCCAGCAAATTCAACAAGCTGAATAACAAGAATTCAATCTCTTCTATTACTGTTGTTTCGATGGTATCGTTTTCAATTCCATCCGCTATTTTTCGCAAACATTTCCATCGTTTTCGGTAGTGTTGGAATGATGGTCATTTTGCAAAGCTTACTCGTTTCTTTTAAGGAAATGGATAAGAACAGTTCTTGCACTAAATTTGTACGTTTTTTTGCACTTTTATTTAAAATTGAGATTATTAATTTTAATAAAATTGAACATATAGTTGGGCGTATTAAAAATCAGCTATAAATTCCAATTTCTCATCCATCACTTTAGCTAATTATTATTTATATTAGCGAGCAAAAAGTGTTCGGTGCATTGGTAAATTCTTAGTTTATTTTGTTGATTGATTAAACTATGGTGCGGAAAGTAATGTTAGAAAAAAGTTTCAAAAAGTATAAAATTTATTAATTCATTGGCAGAAGTACAGTATACGTACTTTTATCCTATCTACTTGTTTCACTAAAAGATATATTGCTAGTTTTCAATGTTTGTCCAACTCGAACACTTTCATATATTCTTGTCATATCGTTCCTGTCCGGCTCTTATCTCTCATTCTACCTAATCGCTTTTTTCGACCTTTGCTTTAATCGACTTCTAGTAGACAATCGTTCATTTTTTGCTGTCAATATCTTCTCGTATAATCTTGAAAATTTTCATCTATATTAAAAATTATGGTGCAAACTAATTTATCAAAAAAGGACTTGGCAATTCTGACAAATCTACTGGATCAAGTCGTAGAAAAGAGGAAGAAAAGGAGAAATTTGCCTTGTTATATTCTAATTTGTTTCAATTATTGATACTGCAAGCTGAGTCATTTTATCGATTGCATTATACAAATTGAACAAAACTGAAATCACTTACTGTTCTGCAGGTGTCTGATTTTAATAACACATTGGTGCAAAATTGTTCATGGCTCAAGCACCTCCGTCGCCGTGGTCCAGATGGGATGCTCCTGGTTAAATCCTATTTTTTTTTTTTAATTTGACAGTTATCGCATTCACATACATTTTCATAATTGCCGATGTTTATCCGATAACTAAGCATACTTGTAATAATTCTTTCTGTTAATCTTTTTTGCATTAGATTTGTATATTTGCAATGAATTTATGCCTTAGAAAAGTGAGCAATAAGTTCCATTTTTCTCCCTCTCTGATTTATTTGTAAATATAGTCATTTCCATGATGACTTATTCAGAACTGTTTCCAAAATATTTATGCTCTAACAAGATTTTTATGGGTGGTTTTAGGTTTTCAGTATGTGTTAAATAAGACCAGATCACCATTTCCATTACAATACGACGCTGGATTTGAAAATTCTGGGTCACAATTTGGAAATGCAACACAACAAAGATTGATGGGAGCTAGTAAACTCCTTGATCAAAAGTTAAATCGTAAGTTAATGAAATAACTAAGAAATAAAATCGCATTTTTTACAGCGTATGGATATATTGGAAAACATAGTTCGTGGTTATTCTATTATAAAACGACTCATTTTTTCCTATATTTATTTCGTTAATTAATTAATTGAATTGTGAGACTAATTCAAATGAGCAATTCTTAGTACCGCCAAACTTTCATAAAAAAAAACTACAACTTTCATAGAAATCCTCTCTTCATTGGAATGACCTTTTAACAACATTTTTTTTTCGATATAACTTCAAATCTGCTGTGGCATAATGTTATTTGATTATAAGGAAAATAATTTTATATTTTCCTAATTTGATGGATAATATTTATAATAGATATATGGGCAGTAAACGTTGCAATTAAATATCCATTTACTCCTATACATTTGGAATATTTGTTTAAGCTGGAACTTAAACTTTTTCTAGCTGTTTTTTTGCAAATAATTTGCAGCAAAGGATCCAGATTTCATTAACTGTATATATGGAGTAGAAAATTCTCCAATTCGTTATGTGGAACAATGTCTAGCAAGTTTTGGATGTTGCGAAGCGGCGTGCTGCAAAAATCGCTCATGGTTTCCTATATTTTACATTTTTCGAATAAGTTTAGTTGAGTAAGACTGCAAATTCCTCCCATGCCTTAATTTAGGCCTTTTTTGACGTGTTATATAGATTATAGAATTCTTCCTAATTTTTCTACATTTTCTAAATACCAAAAAATTGAAATCAGTTGAAAGAAAATTAAGTCATTTTTTTGCAGGCAAGAAAAGTACGTTTGGGCAGTTACGCTCCTTGCTATATTTTGCGCTTTTGTAATTTTCTTTTTATTTGTGACATTATTTTGCTGGTTTTATAATCGGTCAAGGGATAAGCGCCAGAAACGATTTATTAACGAATCAATGGATGGAATGAGTCCAGCGATATCGCAAGTTTGTTTCGAATAAAATTTTTTCAGTTGCAGAACATGATTCTTGAAACAAAAGAAATGAACTGCTTAAATCCAATTCCAGATGAATAATGTAATATAAAATTAAATTCCAAACTGCATTTCTTCGAGTTAATTTGCAGGTAAATTTAGCTGCGATTGAAAATCGAATGGAAAGTGGTTATTATCCATATGTTGGTGGGCCTAATCAGTATTGATATTGAGAAAACCTTTCTTCAATTATGGGATTAACACAGGCATGAAGAATGTGAATAAATCTCTTTATTTTAAAATATGCAAATTATTTTTTGATCACTTTATTTGCAACAAAACATGTATTTGATTTCATGATGCTTCGATGCTGCCATGACTGACAAGTCATTTAATTTAATTTTAATCATAAGAAATACTTAAAAGATGGACGCTGTCAAAATTAACATAAATTCAGAATTTTGCGCTATGTTACGGATATTCATTTCTGTTTTTTTCCTGGAATGTGATATTCCCCTTGCATCACAATATGCATTAGTTGCAATAAAGAAGTGCTCCAGAAATTAGTTTTTTCTGCTGATTTGAAAAATCCAATGAATATAAGAGTATATATATTAGAAAAAAATTATATTAGAAAGTAAATCTCAGTATCTATTCGCTACTATCAGTTGAATGATCGATTAGATCCGATTAAGCTAATTATATACAGTATGAGTATATATATATTGTGACGAACAAATCCTTTGTTACTTTTTTCCTAAAATTTAAACCAACTTCATCAGTAAAGATGTAACATAGTCATATGAATGCTAAAACAGAATAAAAATGCATAATAAATGAGAATCGAATTTCTCAGTTCTAAAATGAAAAGACTGTTTCATGGATTCAGTAAAGAAATATTATGTTTTGAGAGAAATTTGATTTTGAATTTTTCTCGCATGCATGCTGTTTGAATGCGATGTAACATATTCAATACCTTATCAGTTTCTTGCTGAATGGTTTTTTTACCATATACATGATGGTAATCATTTCTCGATCCTTTTAATGAAGAATTGAGTGATTTAGTTACTAGACTTATGAATTGCCTTTATTTGCTTTTATTGATGCATGCGCTTTTTTAAAGATTCCTAATGCTTTTCTTTGCAGGCGTAGTAATTAATTTCTTATTAGATCTATGTATGTTACTGCCAAAAAAGTCAAAGCCACTTTTAATAAATAATAAAATAATCTTGTCTTCTCTTCTGACTCTCTCATGAAAAAAAGATGACACTAGTCGCTAGAATTCATTTTCTAGTACTTCACGTGTGTTTCCTGAGATGATAAAGTCATCCGAATATCTTCTAATTAAATTTACTCCATTCCTGATTTAATTTCTTCTTTTGCTATCTAGTTCATCAAATCGACTTTCTTATAACTTTTCAAGATCATCTCAGGTAAAATTAACTAGTATTGAAGAGATTAACAATCTTGTGGAGTATACCTGCAGTTGTGAGATATAAAGTTTTTTTTTAGAAAAATTCTAGAAATCTAGCCTTTAATCAGCTATGAAGAACTTTCTTCTTCATTAGGAATATGCTTCATTAGCTACTCATTATCAATGTTATCAAAACACCCTTTAATATCACCTTCAAGTATCCACTGTGCTCGATTGCGCTTTGCTGGTAATATGTGACAAGCAGCAATAGTATCTGCGCAGAAACTATTAGATTTAAAGCAGCAAAAACGACAGTTACTGATTGTTTTGCCTAGCGGTTTTAATGCAAGCACATATAACGCTTTCCAACAGTTCTCGTTTGTAGTTTAAATCAGATTATTTCTGATCCATTGAAAAACTTTGCTTGAATTTGTCAGGGAACTTATTTAATTTTTTCGATTAGAAATTCAGCATTAAGCGCTGTAGAAAGCAATGCTACTACTATGCATTTTCTAAATAAATGTCACAGTTTCTTCAGTTACTATTCATCAAATAATGTTTGTGAGTTGTTGTCAGTAATGGTGAATGAGCAATGATTACTTATAACACATAGTGTTATAACTCTCAGTAATTGATGTTTATATTCAACAAAATCATCAGACTTTTCAGTCAAATTGCAAGGGAATCATTTGTACTAAAATTTATTATGGCATGTTTAAACATTACAACATTATGCGTCAAAAAAAATATACAATCACAAAACACATAACTGAGTGTGATTTAAATATGAAGTGCAACTCAGTTTATGAACTATAAGACTGCACAATTATTATCAGCATGAGGTAACTAAGAAACAATCAATTTGCAAACCAATAAGTTGTTTTTGAGCTGGGAAATGCGTTTTTCTGGATTTTAACGACGAAAAAATGGAACAATGATTATACAGTAAAATATATTTAAACAATACTGGTCGCAAATTCAACTGAATCCATAATATGATTTGCTTGTCCACTAATACGAGCATTCTCTGAAGATTCATTACTTGATGTTAAACTGTAATTAGCTGAATCATCTTGACGAGAACTTCCAATGTTAGTCTTAATCTGATGCCGCATTGAGCTCCTTCCGCTAGCAATTGTAGTAGGCGATAATTTTGGTTGCTGCTGAGCCCTCAGCGTTCGATCTCGATCATTACTTGATGTATCGTGCTCATGACCCAAACTGCCATACAGACCAACGGAACCAGTTGTACCATTATTTGCGAATCGCCCACCGCTGTAAATATTTTGTGAATTAGGCGACCCCGACACAGGCGTTTGTTGCCACGAATAGTTACTTGCACTGCCTTGACTAGTTAATGTCGATGTGGGCGTAAAACATTGTTCTTGTTGAACTGTGCTAGTCGCCGATGAAGCCTAAAAATCCTCATATTAAAAAAAAGATCTACATGTGATACATTAATATATCGCATTTGCTGATTTGAAATATTCATTCAATCGGACAGTGCCATGTCATTTTTCCATATTTTACGATCTGTTTTGTAAGTAAACAATGCAAGCAATGCTGTGCAACAATATTTATTTTGTTATTATACCAAGCTTATATTCAAAAACGTTATAGACATATAACAAAAAAACATGCTTTTCGGACTTTCAGCTAAATAATTATAAAAATTCACATTTAATTTTTATATAATGTCATGGAAGATTGCGCACAAAGATATTAGTATCAAATTATTATTGCGAAACGAATTTATTAGTAGTGTTTATGAAAGCCGAATAATAATAACAAACGAATTCTCAAAAAGTAACAACTCACGCCGATAAGCACAAAACTGTACTTCAAATATAAAAAACCTAAAAAAGAAATAAGTATTGTACCACTAATAATTATGGGGCATTTATTATCAGTCAGATATGCTTGCATCGCATTTTAAATTATCATTTAAATTCTAATCAAAAGATAGACGCATATGCTTATCCTATTTTATTTTGAAATAATAATCTGGAATGATATAATCAATTTAGAATTTCAATGGAGCAGTTTCTATAGAAGTGAATAAACAGACCTTGTCACATGATGAGGGACTTGCCCAGTCCACTGGCTGAGAGATCTGTGAAATTTGCCGTTGTTGTGACCAATTTCCATAGACGGATCCGGCATCACAACTTTGATGCTGTTGCTGCCACTGTTGTTGGATACCAATTAACTTATGAGAATCGACAGCCGGAGCAACGCTATTGAATGATAATAATTTCAGATTGGAAGATTTTTGAAATAGTGAATGTTCCCTAGAAATTTCTTACGATTTTTATTACAGATTTGAATATAAATGACTGCTATATGCTTGCAACTAAATGGATTTGAAAAGAGATTTCAATATTCCTGACAAAAAGACTAATAAATTAATGAAGGAATGGACAAATGCCAACCTGCTAGATATGGATGTTCGCACACGCAAACGATTTTCAGCAATAGGACTAGCGAACGCAATATTCTGTGACGTATTAGTCTGGAATGATATAATCAATTAAAACAGAACTAAGAATGACAGTTCTATATTTCTATATTTCTTTCTTGAAATTTAATAAAAAGATGTAAAAGTGATTGAAGAGAAAACCTGTGTTCTGTTGTAAATAGTGCCAATATTTCGACTAACTTGAGCTGCCTTAGCAGCTTGAACAGCAGCTTGTTGCATCAGTTGCTGATTCTGAAGAGTACGAGTCTACAAAAATCAATAAAATAATGCTGAAGATGGTTTAATTCCTATTTTATCGGCTAATTTAATTAAAGTATTCACACCATCCGGTAAAGTGAGAATTTCCAGAATTTTCAGATAAAACTTCTAACTTGCTACTTTTAACTGGGAGACAAAACAATTACTGCATTATAATTATAACAAAAAAGAAGAAAATTCATTTTGAACTTGAGATCGGTTATAACTTGCATATGCTCCGTAAGAAACACTCGCATTTCCAAATCCATTGTTAACTGCTTCGTCATCCTTGGAACTCCGTTTTCGTTTCAGTGTTATTTCTATCTTCCCAGTTCGATTTTTGTGAATTGAAGCATATGCCTTCTGTTGCTAAACAATGATTCCGCTGTAAGGAAAAGCTACAAAACAGCTTGTTCGTTGTCTGGGAAAAAAGTTTTTTTGAAATTTGCTTATCACCAAATTATGTTATAAAAGAATACTTTTTTTTTTTTTTTTTTTTTTACGCAGCGTATGAATCAAAATGTAGCAAAAACGGTACACTTATTTAGATTTTGAGAATTTCAGCATTCTCATATTTCGGTTTTTTTTCTGCCTCTTTCCATATCTTTTTTGAAGGAATTCAAAAGAAAGTTGATGTTCACCGTCAAAGATGTACTATCAGAAGCATTATTTCCACTGCATGTGCTCATCGGATTTTGCAGTGATGGCCTTGGGGGATTCTGTAACATTTGCCGACTACTACAAGATGCATACTCTGTTCCTTGAGTTCGCTAAAAATGAGTGCGTTTTGATCTTAATAATGTTGTTTGGAAGGAAAAGAGCGTAATTCAGAAATCAAATTTTCGACAAAATCAGAACCAAAAAATAAAGGCTTCAATTTGTATCTTCAAAAAACTAATGAGATAAATCTGAGATGCGAAATTAATGAGATGCGAAAATGTTCACAATTCCTGACAAATCAATCCACATAAATCTGCAAACCTGGAATGTACCAAATGTATTTCCGGGTACATTTGCTGAAAGTTTTGCATCAGTAGAATATTTGGGAGCATTCATTATAATTCGTTGCTGCGATGTATGCGTCATTTGTGATTGTACGGTATGAGGAATCTGCATAACGATTTCAGAAAAAAATTAGCACTATAATTCCCGAACTAACTAAAAATAAGATTTTAATAGAATTCTTAAATTATGCTCTAAATAGAGATTTTCGCTTTATTAGTGTTATGATCAAAAGTTTGCAGAGTTAAAAAAAAAATATCGAAACAACATGCCGTATGATAGGCAGCAGTAGGTGAAGAGTTCTTGTCGCTATTTCGCCGATGGATCGTGGACGTACCAAAGAGCCGATTCATTTCCGGTGTTCCTTTTGCACTTTCACATGGTGGAATTCTTCTGAAAAAGTATTTCAACAAGAAAGAATGCTTACTTTTTTTTAGTGTGAAGACCATATGAATGTTGTGAACAGCAGAAAAACAATAAAAAGTGGATCACCAGAAAGTAGAAATTAAATCAATAGAAAAAAAATAAGAGAACAGGAAAATATTAAAAAACCTTGTTGTGGGTGACTGCGTATTGTTTTCTTTCAACCAGTAAATACCTTCGCTTACAGCACTGATTCCATTTTTCTGCGTTTGTCGTAATAATGACTTTTTAGTTATGGTATCATCCGTGATATACATCTACAGTGCTAAGTGTGACGAGAAAGAATCATTTACATTTAACATTTATCAGCAAATATCGAAATGTATGCAGTTCAGAACGAAAAAATTATTAAGAATTCAAAAAATTGGATCCCAACCTGGTCACCATGCATTAATATCAACGCATTTTTCAATTCTGATGGTTTCTTTTCGATGATTTGTGTGGGCGTAGTAATCATTGTTTGAGGTCCATTCTGAAACTTCTCAATTAGATCAGGAAAGTTACTCGCATTGCTTTTGTGTTTGGAAAGTTGTACTAATTCAGTGTTATCAGGTATGGATGATGGATCTCTTAGAAAATGAAAAATTTCTAATATCTGTTTAATTTTAAATTATCATTTACTTTTTGGGAATCGACATTTCGGTGCCCCATTTCTTTATTAGACACGGATGCATAAATGAAATGAGATTAATTTATTACTTGCAAAGCAATTATTTCATGCACTTGATGGACAACTTTGAAATTCCAATCTCTTTTAAGTGTCAGTATAAGCCAAAGAATAATCCAGGCAAAGAGGAAAACAATATCAATAACGATGCAAGATAACAACAGCGCTTTTTCTTCATGCTAAAAACAAAACTTCCAGTTGTCAATCTTTTTTTACAGTAATTTCTTTCCACATATCTTCCTCGTTCTGAATATAGGCATTTTCAAATTCTGAATGAATCAGTCTGAAGCGTACAATTCAGAAAACTAATGTCAAAAATATTTTTCATACTAATCGAAATTTAATTGAAGTATGCTACTTGTTTAATGAGATACGTGAAAAATTATATAAGTGATTTAATTACCTGATAAATAACCATATGCGCATATATAGTTGGAGCTTTAGTAATGACAATTAAAACAAGTAAAATTATTGCAAATATATGAGGTGCATATCTAAAATGTTTGAAATTACTAATATTAATGAAGGTTTACTTCAAGAACGAATTTAAGCTAAACCGAAATGAAAATGATATTTTTAGGGAAGTACTCTTAAATAGTATTGCTGTAAAAATAACAGTCATTGGTTTCTTTATAAATGTCATTCATATTGTAAAATATATCAATTACATACCCATCACAACATAATCTGGCTTGTAGTACCTTGGATGAGCTTCGGAGACGATATTCTGAATATTCACTCTGTGCACCATTGATACTCGCCTGACTTCGAAAGCCACTCTTTTGCCGTACATTTGACATACTTATCTGATAAGAACGTTATATTTCCAGAGAGTTAAACTTTTAATCTTTAATGAAGAATAATGAATTTATTGCATGCATGGAATTTTGACTGTCAAGGATTTTGAAAAAAATTTCAAGGCAACTTACAAAATATTTACTATAACCATACATATACAATGCAGTAGGTGCAATACTGATCAGAACAATCGTCATAATATAGGTCGTAATAATTGCGGATGGATGATAAATTTTTAAGGGACGTGAAGAAATCAAATATTGTCCTAAACCAAACGAATTAATCTTATTCATATGCTGAAATTAGAAATGAAAAACAAGGAAGAAAAAAAGCCTTAGAAACAGAGCTTACTCGAACATTAAATGCGAATCAGTTTAGTTCGAAATCGAAAATTTTACAAAAACTGATTACAATGAAGCATTAAAAATAAATAAATAAACTAATTGAATATACCGAGACCAATTGGTCGGACATTAGCATAATTTGTTTCCTGTATGCGATGAAGAACACTAAATCCGAGATAAGACCAAATGACTGTCATTGAATAAATCAACAAATGAAGAGAAAATATGAAGCTAAATGGTTTGTTGGTATGCCAGAAAACTGTCGAATAAGCACACATATAGACGAATAGTGAAATCAGTAAATTGACAAATTCCAGTGGTATTCCAAACAAATGAGCATGCATCAATACTAAATAAATATTTTCATTATTTCATTTTCTCAATTCTTGCCAATTTCAAATTTCAGGATCGGAGGGTTTGTACACTCTTCTGTCTTTGACGATGGTACAAAACTGAATTTTACTTGGTAATAAATTAGGGTTGATTGGCGTTGATGTCAAGTCCTGAGCCGATATACGAAAACCTTGCAACTGGCTATCGAGCATTGGCGGATTTGCTGCCAGTTGTCGAGCACGCTGATATACGAAATCAAGTTCTGTGTTCAAAAAATCACCTGGAAAATTCTTTTGAATTTTTTTTTGAAGACATATTTGGTATGAAAATAATAATGTTAATGAGACTTAATGTCAAATTCTGCGCCGACATATGAAAAAATCATAATTTAAAAAACTGAAGAAAAAATCTAATGATCCTTACTTTAAAATCTAGAATTAATTTCTACACTTAGTAAAGATAAATATCAAGATCTCTGATCCAATTGTGATCCTAGTAGGACAAATCTTTCACTATTTAAGATTTTACACAATTTTGGTAAATATATAATTGAAATAGAGCTCTTAGTGAACATGACTTCGAACAATTTCCCAGCATAAATTAATAATATTATGTAAAAGAAATAACATAAATTAGTAATATTATGTTAAAGAAGTAAAGTAATAAAGGAAGTGTATAAATAGATTATAAAATTGATGCAGTCATTAAATATTATTGAGCATATTTATTGTCGTGATTAGTTCTTTCCATCATCTTTGATATGACTCCTGCTTGCTATATTACTTTTTATAATTATATTACGGAAAATAATACATTCCCTGAAATCATTTTTTTAATTTAATGCTTCTTATTCATCAATTTTAATCAGAATCGAACAAAAGGTTACCAGGATTGATTACGACAATAAAATATGCTCAGTAATATTTAATGACTGTTCAAATTTAAGACCAAATTTTGTTAGAAATTTCGATTAGTTGTATATAAAATGCAATCTGTATATAATATTATATCCTAATTGTAATTTTCACAAATTTTAAATTTCTTTATATACTATATAATATTATTCCTACAGTTTGAATATTATCAAATTTTTTCCACTTTGGTTTTGGGCCAGATTATTTCATCGATTTTAACAATGATCGATAATTGTGAAAAATATTCCATACATATTCACTTTACGTTTAGCATAATATTTGCCACTTTGTGATTTCGTATTCACAAAGCTACAAAAATTTTTCAATTAGTCCATCGATTTCATTTCCGATTGTCTTTCCTTCCTTTATTCTGTGTGCCTTTCGATAGGCTTTTTTTTAAACCAAAAGTGAGGCTTTTTTGTGATGGCATAGGCTGCTGTCTCACTATATTTATCGAAATCAATAGGCATTTGGCACAGCCTGGTATAGGCCATGTTTATACAAGAACACTAACACATACGGCAAATACTCGTATAGTCACACTTATTCAACTACTCACGCATACGCTAATACACAGACATACACGTGCATACATACACACACAAATATATACTCACACAGACACGCAAAACAAACGCATAAATAATACGTGTAACAAATTACTCCGACTATACAGGATTAATTGATAATCTGATACCTTATTAATGATCAAGAATCGTAGGTGAAAAAGTGAAAAAATTCTGATGGATTTTGCGCAAATGTCGCATTTCATGATAGATTCTACTAAATGTTGCAATATTACATTTTGAACAAATTACTCTGATCATACAGGAATAATTATCAATCTGATAACTTAGGCTCGATCTTACAGTTTGTCATCCTTCGCTATGACCCTCTGAAACTTTTCATCTTTTGATTTTCATTTCTGGACATCAAATTCATTTTCTCCAGTGCAATTGACTTTACAGCTGTAATACTTCTCAGCACTCTTTAGAATTTCTCCATTATCACATGAGCAATAGATCTTCCTTGATAAATTCAAACATTTACTCCGAATCTTTTTTCGCTCCATTTATTCTAATTCGAATAAAGAAACTATCTTTCCATATCTAAGAATCTCGGATAAAATTTTTGCTTATAAAATTCAACTTTTTGCGTTCACTCTTTACATACTGGTGAGGCAGATAATTATCGTGTATCTGGGCATACATCTAATATATTTAATTGTGATATTGTAACATTATCATCGCTGAATGGTTCATTTTTTTTAAGTTGTTGCTACTGACATTTACATGTAAGCAAATCAGTTATTATCGTCGTATTAAGGATGCTTTACTAAGATATGCAGTAATGTATGTAATGGAAGAGATTTGATTCCGTATCCGTTCACATGTTTCCTCCATCGTCTCAAATAACACATTTATACGTTAATATAATATGTCATCAGATGATAAAAAAAAATTAGCCATCCTTGATTACATTATAGCGTCGTAAGCAATAGCAAATCTATCGTGTTCGTTGTATTGGCAGTCTCTTATAGATTTTTTGCAACTTTCTTGATATCTGACCTTTGCGTTACGATTTTTGCCAAGTCACTATCTCCTAACGTAATTTATGTAACTTCCAACTTAAAGCAACTCTATTTTTCTAAGCTTTGATAACATGTTTTTTTTTATCATATGAGTGCTTAAACTCATCTACCTGATCTTTTTATTTTTAGCGAGAGAATTTCAGAATTACTTTCTAAATTTGATATTTGCCAAATTTAGTATCTAAATACCAAAATATTCAAACTTTCGCATAATGATATGATATCCTAATTATTAAAAAATGAAAAATAATGCCGTAATTTTATTTTCAAAAATAATTTCCTTAATTCAATTAAAAACGCATAAAGCATAATCGAGATCACAAGAGAAAATGACTTCAGATTTTAAAATTAAAAGACATTACTAATTTTACCGGAATTGATGAAGCCATATCGATAAAGTTGTGATAGCATCATTTGCTGGGCAAATAACTGAAAAAGAGCCATCAGTAGATGGATAAATTGTGGTAATGGCGGTGCATGTTGCCAAAATGACTTGATACCTCGTAAGGGTGAACATCCAACTGCAATACAGTGAACAAATATTTTCAAATAATATAAATTAAAGAGGTTATTATTCAAACTATATTTAGATCCAATCCAGCACCAATTTACTATTGTCACTGCAAACTATCTTCAAGTTTTTTATTTTATGGATGGAAACTACAAAATTCATTGTTCATTATTTATATCGAAACTACCTTTTCTATATCCATGTGAATTGCGAGTAATTTCAATGATACGATCAATTCGAGCACCAAGCCGATCATTATCGCCAGCAATATTGCCAGATTTGAATATTCCAAATGCCGTAAACAGTAATAAACCAGGTATGCATGAAAAATACAGTATAATATAAACACTTAACCAAAGGCTTGGATAGGCACCATTGAGGCCATTTCATTTCTGAATTAAATGATACCGCTCGAAACCCAGGTATATTAAGTAAACCTGTAGAAGTACCATTGCTACAGTATACCATATAGACCAGAGCTGATTTACACGAGCTCGAAATGAACAAACCATTGCAGATATATGCAAAAACAATAAGCTCATAGATAGAGCAATAAAGCTTCCACTTAATAATGATTTTATTTAGTTTTTGTTACTCATTGAATAATTCGTGTTACGAGATTTCATCACTTTTCTCTCATTCCACAATAATATTGGCAACTGATCACAATAAGTACATAACTGATTCCTCGTCCAATTTGAAGTTTTATTCATTTCATTTCATATCAGTATTGTAAATTTTTTCGGGAACGATTAATAAGTGATGTTTTCAATATGCGTTAACAGCAGAAATCAGTTTGTTCAGCAAATAAGTAATATTAAAACTGTTTTAGCAAATTATAGTAAGTGATCTATTTTGAATTAGTCCAATTTAAATAATTATACGAAAATCCATTTCAGCTGTATTCAATGCAAATAATCATCTAGAATCGATGAATCAATATTAGAAATGATTTTGTGAAAAACGATATAGGAGGGAAAGCAGCTAATAATGAACATATGGTGATTACATGTTAGCAGATCATGCGATTCTGAAAAGTAACGTAGTTTGCAACAACCATTTTTCCTTTTCGTGATATTAAATGCTTCTATACGTATTTGCTCATTTGAATAAATTTCAAAATTTGGCATATCACCAAATAATGTAATCTCTAATACAACTATTATAATTGATTTAAATGAAAAAAAAGAAAAGAAATATAACAAATGGAACATAATGATAAATTATTTATTAGTATGAACATTTAATTAAGTGAATAAATTACTATCACACACAATCGAAAAAAATGAACGAATATAATAGAATGTTTTAAGTAACTAATAAACTTACATTGAAACTTGCAAAATGATGTAAATGTAAATAGATGAATAGATGAATACGGGCAAACTTGCAATTTACACATCGACAATTACTGCGTATGATAACTTTCTGCATCGTATACATATTTGAAAACGAAACTTTCAGCTGAAACACGACGGAAGACCAATAAGTATAGACAAAATGAAGGACAAAAAAGGGAAGAAGAAAATATTCAATGAATCAGTAAGAGTGAAGTGACCGTAATTCTGCCCTACTGCTCACACGAGAGATTGCCACATGAGCGATTTAATGAAAAGCTGATTATAGCTGAGAAAGAATGAGGCTAGAGATGTCCCGAGAATAAGAAAAAGGAAGAGTGCGTTGGGTTGAGGCTGCTTCTACCTCTCCTCTCTCTAGTAGCAGCAAAGGAGGGAGAAGAGCCTGTGAATAAGGATCCATTTCTTTTGGGTCGACATACCCATGGTCTATCCTGTCCTGTTCTTTCCTCGTCAACTCTTAATTTACTTTCTCGTCAACTTCAATAGATATTGAAATTCGACATGAAATATGCGGGCAGGTGCACAGTGGGAATTAATGATGCCGCCGAAGTGGACACAGGATATCACCTAGCGACAGTCAGCACTATTCTACCATACATGAACTACACTTTTGGCTTTTAGAAGCCCTCATTCCTTCTGTCCAACCCACCTCTTCAAAAAATTTTGAAATTACGTTGTAAAAAAATTACGAACAAGATATGATAATTGTTAATCAGTGTTGACATGAGAATGGAAAGTAATCGATAAGAATGGCCATGAGATGGACACATATTGTGAGCAGCGCAGATAATAAATAGCATTCAATCTCTCGAGCAGTCGTTAGCAAACTTCGCTATCTAATCGAAAACAATCCCATCAACTTTGTATCCTTCCTGCCCTACTTATTTACATATAATGACGTCATGTTATATCAAATGTAATCGTTTCTGTTTAATACATAATATAATTAGCCTTTTGATAGTGGATTATCTAAGTTTAACAAACTTCCGCATATTAATACTTGAAATTTATTGATGTCTTATCTGCTTTATCAAATATTATGTTGACATTCCTATAAATAGATGATTTTCGAGTCGAACATTCTGAAAAATCAAAATTTTTTGACAATAATTAGTACAATGAAGTGCCAGCTAACCTTTAAGAAACATATTCGAAATTCAATCCCATAGGAGAAAAATGATGTAAATCAACGCTAATGTAACTTCTGATTACCTATTAATTTCAAATGTTTGATATAAAATTAGTTTCATAAAATATAATAAATTTATTTGGAACTTTTTTTGCATATATACATAAATAATAAGATTATGAAAATCAGCATGCTATCAAAAAATAATTTGACAATTTAATCAGAGAATAAGAGAAAGCATTTGGAGGACTATTGAGATAATCCAAGTATAAAGGATTTGGAACATTCTTTTCCATTTGTGGAATCTATGACATTATCGAATAAATAAACTGAAAATAAACCAATAAATGTCATCTGTCGAATTTCGAATGCCACTTGGTTAATTTCATATCGTTAAGTTGCAACAAAAAATCAAAAAAAAAAACGAAAAAATTGCGCGAGCAAATTCGTAAACAAATCGAGAAACGAGAAGTGCTGCATAGAATTGCCAAGCTGTACAATTATTTCAATATTGCATTCTTTTAATTTTGGTTATCAGAAATAACAAAAACGGAATGATGAATGCAATTTTCGCTCCTCAGCAAATAAACGCCTGTCACAAAACGAATATTTTAACAACAATCTTTTACATTTCCCTTTCTTCTGGCAGACTTCAAGTCCTATGTCCAGTAAATTCTGTTTTTTGCTAATTTGAACAGAAACAATTAGCAAATGTTACTTAGGGAGAAAGGAAAATAAATCACTTCCCTTAAATTTCTCTAAAGCATGAAAACCATAATGCGGTATGTACAATTTTTATAAATATGAAAATTTATTTTTTCATGCTTGTACTTACTGTTATTGTTGTTCAGAACATACAGTATCTTCATTCACTTATGCAGACAATCGCATAGGTATATATAGTCTCAGTATATTTGGTAATTGAATCTAGAGTCCTCGAATTACAACACATGATTGCTGATTTTCAACTTCTAGTGTTTTTCCCAAAGGAAGATTCCCAAATCATAGCCTTCCTAGCAGTCAACAGTAGAATGACTATTTTTTATCATTGCTGATTTCATAAAATATGGAAACAGCAGAACTTTTCCTGGAAAATAATGTCTAACTGGGAATCTCTTCAAAATCGTTAGAAAATATTTGGACAAAGTTGTTTATGAGCGGTTATATATGTATATATATTTCAGGTACTAAATACTTAAATAAGTGTTCCTTTTGAGGATTTAAATAAAAATTGAAAAAAAAAGCAGGAGAGCAAATCGATCCTTATGTTTTTATTGATAAATTCAATTTGATTGCTGTAATATTTCAAAGCAGTTTATACCATCTATTACATTAAATCCATTTTTTTTCCTCGGTAGGTCAACTGAAATCTATCTTAACCAAATTATCTCCCTAACTACTGCTGATTATACCAGACTAAAACTTTTGAATTCTTTTCACATACCGATAAATGTAAGAAAACTAAAGACGATACGCTAAATTTATCTCACCTCATTCGTTCACATATATATGTCCAAAAACAGTGATTAAATATGCTCAAGTAAATGAATTGAAAGGGAAAAGAAAAAAACAGCAGAAAAGAAAGATGAGAAATACTGCCTGGAGTCTTTTATTACTATTTTATTAATTTTTTTTTCACATATTTTCGGTAGTTGTACACAGCGACTGATTTAATCCAGCCTAAATTAAACAGTATGCAAAATTATAAATATACCGATTAGGGGGTAAAGAAGGAAAAGGTCACATCGTGTTAACAAATAATTCGAGAATTAATTTTATGTTATAAGAAAGGAATAAATAAGTAACAAGAAAATAATTGACATTTGCGAATAATTTTGCTATTAGAGGTTGTGGCCAATTAAAATGCCTAAAGGATTGAAGGTTTCCATTTCATTCGCATGCAATATCAGTTAAAAACAAAGCAGTTAATAAAGCAAATTGTAGAGGACTGAAGTTTCGGGGCGATTTATTATTGGTGGGATTTATTCTGTTGATGAATCGAAAGCACTGAACAGTTTTTCATCATTATTTTGTTTCTGCAAAATCTAATTATTCTTTTGTAAATGCTGTTAAAAAAAAAAAACATTATGAGTTAAACGATGGAAAATTGGTTTACAGAAATTCTTGAACACTTCTTTATCTATCCAATCTCTTTCTACCATTTCAGTTACATCATAACCAGAAAACCGAGCCGATGATACTAAACAAATATCACTTCATCTACTAAAACATTCATTCAAGAAAACATTCTTTTGCTTGAGATGTTATGCTAAAGTTTTATCTATATATTTATTGATAGATTTTCATGCTTTTATAAGATGATCTTTTTTTCTGCAAATATGTTTTGAAATATGTTATCGTAAGCTTTGAAATATATTTATCGTAATCAAGCTGTTCCTTTTTAATTTACACTATCAAAAGACAAAATGACCACTCGATCGAATTTGAAACAATACTGCATTTGGTGGACTGACAATTGGAAACGGAAACACGTACCGCAAGTGAAATTTGTTTGATAATGCTGTGATAAGCATATGATCCTTCACACAAAAAAATATAATGAGTTTGTATAATTCTGGTCATATTCGAAATACTGGAAATCCATCACAGCATTACCAAATTTCACTTGGAAATTCACGTCCTTTTGAGATATGCCATTTTTTTTTTCGTAGTCTTCATAGGATTAGAACTATTGCCAATCAAAGTAATGATCATTTCTTATGCATTTTTTTAAAATGATCTGTTAGCACTGATGCATCGATTCTATCGAAGCCTTAAATACCAAACATTCGAACTTCAGACATTTTAAACGAAACTTCAACCAACACCGTACATATCTTATTACTAAATATCTTTGAACTTTAAGGTTTTTGACAATCTTTGATTACATTTCAAGAGAATGTTGGCGTAAATAAATTTCGGAATTCTCTTCAAGAGCAAATTCTACCCATAAAAAGTTAGTTGAGAAATTTGCAGTGTTTTGACGTCAAGAAACATGATAATAACGTTTTCATTAGTGGAACTTTCCAAAAGAATTAGAGATCAATAACTCAACACTTTTAGACAATAAACAATACATAAATGGAATTCCCTAGATCGTCACACAATGAAATTTAGCGATCCGCCAATTCATTGATGAAATACGAGAGATACGAATAATCAAACAAACGATACAAAAAAACCTGGATTTTGCAAGTTTGATAAAATGAAACAATGTTTTGTATCTTACAATAACAGAGCGCAATGAAACGCGTAAAAAGCAAGTTAATACAGTAATATTGCAAACAGAAAATACATTTACGTTTTCAACCCTCCAGGCGACTCATAAATTAAAGACATCGTCTGCAAAAATATCATCATATATTCAATATAAAAAATAAATAACAAAAATAAAACAACGCCGGGACTCAAAAATTTCAATAAATAAATGAATTTAATGAACTTTAAAAGCCTGAAATGTTACCTGTGCACTCAAAAAACGTAAATTCCAAACTTAATTTAAATGAATCATTTATGTTTTTCAGGAATGAATAAATTAATGGCTCACTGAAATCAAAACCAATTTCGTATGACAGTAGAAAGATATGTAACAAAAAATTGGAAGAAAAAATAAATAATGGCCAAAAAGTGATTTGAAAGACTTCAGATCTTGTCATTCCATAATTCCCAACCTTCAAAGAATGTAATAATTTTTTTCGCAAATTAAATTCTATGATGAAATTAATGTTGAAACAAAGACAAATAAACTATTGCTATATTTCAAATTAGAAGCATTACACAGGAAATACAACACTAAATATAAAATCAATTATCAGCATTGCCTATCAAAGAAGAAAGACTGCAGAACGATTGCAAGGCAGTTGTTTGACAGCGATCCTGCATAAATGATTAACAGCGCGTTGTATTCATAAAATGATTTAACCCTGAAAAACATTTCACTAAACCAGTCAGTCTTATGTTAACTCTCATGTTTCCATTCGCAACTAGCATTTTAGTTTTCTCATTTGATTAATGACAGAAAAATGACACTCTGTCATCAAGTAAACCAACAACAAGGTACCTATTAACTACTGAATATGCAAAACAAACAGTCTCATCTAAATGAAACCTGCTACTATTTACTGAATGCATTTCTCCCAGAAGGAATTAGCTAGCTAAATAGTAGAATTTAATTACGGACTAAATCGAACTTTAGCCTGTAGAAATTGTTTCATAGAAGGGACATGTCGGAATAAATTGTGATTTTTATTTTATCAGGCAAAAAAGTCGGGAGGACAAAACTCGAATATATTTCGGGAACTTCAAGGGAATGCAAGAAATTGACCCAGCTAGAAAACACCCATCTCTGAAACAATTAAGTAGTTTTTGATCAAAGTTTCTGCTCAATCTCACTGCTAACTTAAACTGGTAAATAATGATAGATTTGGATGTGAAGTGATAAAATCACAGACTTTACCGTTTTATAGAAAGTGAAATCTATGAGCAGAAAATTTATTCGGCAAACGATAACCACTTTGGTGGTTGCGTAGCACGAGGTGATGTCAGATACTTTGAACAATCAGGTTCACGCTGGCGGCGGTTTGTTGAATGCTGCAAAACACAAGTAAAGTTTATAATTTCCAATTACAATCTTAGAATTTCGAAAAAAAATATAAGACAAAAAAGCATTTCATCATATAGAGACGATAGAGACAAATAAATGCAACAATAGACAGATCCAACTATTTCGCAAATGAAATTGCTAACCCGACTGGACTCATCTACTGAACAACTACTGCTTCGCCTTTCTTTGTGAGCAGAATCGTTCATAAATTTTTTGAACATATCCTGAAATAGAAAAAGTAGGAGAACTACAAAGAAATAAAACTTTCAGAATGAAATCTTTTTCAAAATCAAACTTCATTATCGGAATTCGGCTCTAAAGATGAGAGACGTGCAACGGATGAACTCCTCAGTATTGAAATTTTAGGTCCATGTACTGGTTCTTTCTGCCAAGCTGGAGGCTCTCGTTTTGCATTAGAAGCTGCTGCTTCTAATCGTGCACGTGTACTGAAAAACAAATAAAAAATACTCTTTACGAAGATAACAAAGAATAATTCTAAGAAATAATTCTCCAAAATTCGAATAGATACTGATCATGATTAAACTTACGCGTAGACCACATGACGAACGTCCGTGCTTGGATCGTAATTGTCTTTTAAACGCATCGTCAAGTCATAAACTTCGTCGGTATCCAACGCCTCTTTTTCATGCAAAGCAGTGAGATGAAATACCCAAGCATTTTGAAAATTATTTTCCAGGATATCTTGCCGATGCTTTTGCAGGAAAAGCCGCTGGAATATATAATGAATAACAGACAAAACTCAAATCTTTGATAAATGCATCAACATGAAAAAATATTTTGTACAAAAAACTATAAATAAGAACATCGAAAATAGGAACTTACGCAAGTGCGATATGTATGACATCGACCAAGCGGTTTATGATTAAGATTGAGAAGAAAAATACTCCAAAGCGACATAAAATCCTTCTCAACACGTGATAAATCAAGAAAATCTTCAATTTGCTAAAAATAAATAAATCAAGTCAAACAAAACATTCATAAACATTAGAAATGATTTTTATAAAACTTGTATAATAGGTATAAAAACAAGCTGGAATGCTTACTCTAATAATGAATTCTCGCAACCATTCCTGATCCGTCTGCTTTGTTGATATCTGTGTACATTTCATTAAAGGATGTCTGCTGCGGAAACCGAAATATGCTCTAGAAATAATTTACCTTGTCAACAAAAATTAATATTTTAATAAAAAAAACTATATAAATTTTAATCACATAGGATGCAACATCTAATAATAAATTAGCACGAATAGCTTACGCGTTATTTCCCTTTGTAGCACGTCTTTCCCGATCTGCTTGCATGAAAAAAATGCTAAGATCTTTTGGCATTTTACGAATAACTCGTGCTTCAGCTCTGAAATAAAATGCGTGAAAATGCATGAAACTGCACTTTTTAAAGGCTTAAAAAAAAGTATTTGGAAAGATAAAAAAAAAAAAGAAAAAAAAAACTAACTTATGAACAATATAGGTGAGGCGATCGCTGGGAATACAATGCTGCGGTATAACTCTATTACGAGAAGTCGTATATTGTCGAACTAATGGGCCTTCATATGAACCGTCAAAATGTTTGCGCACAAATACATCAATGAAAACCGGTGCACTGTTATTTATGACAGCTGTTTGTCGTGCGTCACCCTGTGGAAGCTTTTAATAAAATTAATCTATCAAAACATTACTCCAAAAATTCAAATTTCTTTTAACAGTTGTGCATATTTTGAAAATAGAATACAGAAAATGTCAACCAGCTACTAAAGATTTTCAACATCAAGAGCATACTCTATATACTATATCAAGTCGTGGATAGCTTGTTCTCATGTGAAGTAACAAAGCAAACATATCAGGAAATGTTCCAAGACAGAAGAAACACTTGTTAGCTGGAGATACAAAGCGTGTGACGATTCCATTACCATCTGGTTCGGGATATCCTTCATAATGCAGTTCAGGAACTGTGACCTGAAAATGACAGACTATGTGTTACTTAGATTTTCCGATGAAAACTGAATTAGTAACTAAATTTACAAAAAAAATGTATTTGGAGGATTCTAAAAATCGTTACTTTGTCGTCTGCAGCAACAGATTTCGGCGGCACAATTTTAGAACACTTCTCAAATTTGGATGCTAAACTATCAACCATAGCAGCTAAGGGCTTATCTCGACGTGGAACATCCAAACGGTATTTAGTAGGTGAAGATGAAACTGATTTCGGAGAGGATTTAGATGAAGTTAGAGGTTTGGACAACAATCGTCCATTCAAAACCTTTCCTGGAGAAACTTCTTTCAACGGAGAACAGTGTCCTAAAACTGTTTCACGTATGCATCAGAATTTTATTTTCTTAAGAATGAATTAAAATGGACTTTCTAATTTCAAAGCGAAAACTGACTTCTAACACCAAATGCAATCGTTTCAACGCCAACATTTGAATTCAGCAGTTCACTTTTTACCAAATCTGATGAAATTTCGGAACAAAGTAGGTGTTTGCTTTCCGGAAAACTAGTATTCGATTCATCATTATACCTCGTAATAAAGCGATAACTGAAAAAACAGAACATACACAATACATATTTATATAACACACTAAGATGGACTCATCTATTAAAAATGAAAACAACGATACCATATTTGCTTAGGAAATTCTAGCGACATTTCTCGTTTGAACCGTGATTTCATGTATTCTTCAAAACCCTGAAAGATACATGACCTAAAATGAGCAGTAATGTTTCCTGTATGATTAACTTATCAGAAATGAACACAGAAAACATTTTTGTTAGAATAAAATAAACTACGCTGTCATCTTTTTGAAGTCCAGTTTCTGCTGATGCAAGACTATGAGTGGATTCCTTTGTTGACATCTCACTAGTCTGACGAGAATGGTCAACATAGCTTGCTGAAGCAGATGTGGCAAAACCTAAATTTATCTTTAAAAATATGTTTCTATCTCTTTTCAGTGAAAACAGATAACAATTCAATTCTACAAAATTATAGAAAACGATGTCACAAAAAATAAACTATAAATACTTGAGCAACTTCTTGTTTCATCATCGTCTTCTGATGAGCTCGATTCCCCACTGTTATCTGGCACAATTGACATCCGTACAAATGGACTCATATGCATTTTCTGAAAATCACTTCCATGAAAACAGTTGAATCACAAACTATTTCCCACTTCTTCGAAAGAATTTATCATCTATAGCATTAAAGATAAAGAGAAAATGAAAGATGTTACCTTCCCTAAATCGATAAGCTTCTTCGTCAAACTTCCCTCCGAACGCCACCTATCATTTAAACTAAGAAGAGAATCCGGACTGAAAAAATTGGAGCATAGTTTTAAACATACATCATACTGTCAACGTAACAGTCTCAAAAGCAATAAAACTAACATCAGAGTAATACTACCATGACCATATATTAAACCGTCACATGTTTCGCCTTTTGCAACAGAAGATATGCAACGCGCACCATACATCGTTATTGAACCTTCACTATTCCTTAATTTATCTGGCGAAGAAAGGCAGCTTATACGTCGGGTCATCTCAAATAATGAAAATAAAATAGCAGCAGCACTGAAATACGCTTTCAACTTCAAATTATTTTATTTTTAGATATAAAGAATTCCAAAAACTATGTCACGGTGAAATTTCCCACATCCAAAACAATTATATAAAAACCTAATATTTCGACTCATAACGATCTTTCTTATTGAAAGTTTCGATCCATTCTATTGTCTCATAATCTTATTTTTTCTAGATTACATCTTTTAAATAACAACATGTCACATAGAACTGTGATAAATCAATATAATTTAGAGCTACTCTCTGAAAGTTAATTTACTTTTAGAATTTCTTGTTACACTTACATGAACGACTGTTTTTGAACCTTTGTCTGTTTGCCTTGATGGAACGCTTCTCAACGATTTACCACCCAAAATATGAGCGAATTCTTCTCCCGAAAACGTAACACGAATGAGTACATAATCATTCCTGCAAAATAAAAGGCACCACGAATCTGATGGCGGTTTCTGATCCCTCATAAAAGTCACCAAATAAGTAATACATTCAATCATATAAAAGTTATCCCAAATAATTTTGCTACTCTAAATGATATTATCAATTCACCAAAGAAACTGCTACCTTTGTTTTCCACTGCAATGTAAAGGACAGCCAATGGACAATGGTAAATCGATTGCAACAGGTTCACCACGAGTATTTATTTGCATTTGTACTGTCGCAGAAGGAAGTCGTATCTAGATAACTTTACTTCGCATCTCTGTATACCCCATTTTCCCATAATTGACTAGCATAAAAAGTTGTAATTAAGTAATTAAAAAATATACTGAGCAACAAAAAAGATGCGTTGAAGAAGAATAAAATTTACAATCTCGCTAAAGACGCCATCGACTTCACTTGAAAGGTAAACAGTAATAACAGCATGTCGATTACCTGCAAATAAAAAGCTACATAACAATAATAAGTTATCGATTATCTGCAAATAATCACACTATTACATTCCGTAGATTATTAAATTAAAAATCTCTTAAAATGGATTTCAGAAAAACATACCTGGCAATTCTTTATTCCGAACATCAACAAATTTGATCATTGAGGTAGCATGTGAGCAATTAATATGTCTTCTAGTTCCCTTTGACAAAGCCATCCTTACCATTCCCCTTTCTGCTATCTTCGTCCTGTTTTAGCGCACGCACTAAATATGAGACAGCAGCTGAACTTGATGATTTTGTTTTTGCATTCTAAAAAATAATGTATATATGAATCACAGGTCTAAACCAAAAGAAGGAAAAAAGAAAGAAGTAAAGGTAAATAACTTCGGCAATAAATGCTCGAAAATAAAAAAAAAACGAAAAAAACGCATGGGGTTTAAATACCTTTTTGAGTATTTCATTCCTTCTCTTAATTGCATGGAGTATATCCATGATATGTTCATGTTTGCGTAATTTCGCCTTCATTCCGATTTTCCCAACATTTGCAGTTGATGGACAAAGAGGAGGTATGCAGTCATCTGCTACTGTTATCGACTGCTGCAAAAATAAGAAACATGAAGAGAAGAAATGGTTTCTAAACATAAATTGAAATTTTTTCGTACTGATCATGATAACTAAAAAGAACAACAATAATTTTTTTTTTAACTTACAGCAGATCGCCTCATGTATATCAAATTCCTCTTTAAGAAAGGCCTATACACTGGTCTAGCGCTACCAATCTGAGTATCCGGCAGTGACATATATCGATAAAGCCGAATGGCTTCTGCAAAAAAATTTTTGAATATGAACATTGTTTTGACTAAGTAATAAAGAAAGATTAAATTTTGAATCGGCAGTGGCATTAAAAAGTAAACGGCGAAGCAGCTAATACAAATAAGCAGTGTGTATTAACGAACTTTTGAAATGCTGCTCCAAATCGGAATCTGTTTTCTTCTGAGGTTGTCGTTCTGTCAGCGCATCATGTGAAGTGTTCTGGAATCACGAAGCAAATAATGCAAATGATTTCATAGAGACACGCTGCCTCTTTAATTTGACTTAAAATAAGGCTAGTGTCTTCATAAATTTTGTAGAATTATGAGTCCCGAAATTCATACTGAATAATGCTGCGCAAAAATATAGTACCTTAACCATATTATTTTGCTGCACAATTTCTTCAATCTCCGGACCAATACTATCAACAACTATTTCCACATTTTTTTTATCATTCTTGTTGTGACATAAACGAGTTCGTTTAGCATTCACAGGTCCTGAGCTACTACTTGCAGTATCATCATCACTACCGCCATCTCTACCGCGACGTCCTTTCTTTTCTGAATCCATGGGAATAATAGAACTTATCTCACAAATTCACGAAATGTTTTAGTATTCCGGTTTGTCACTCAAATCAAATATGAAAAAGTCAACTGTTGCGAAATTACAAAATACTTGTTGCGGCAGTGGATGGTACTGCTGGAAGAGGAGATGTGACAACAGCTGCTGAGCCCCGACGTGAACGTACTGGTACAAAATCAGGTGTATAACGAGTCTTTTCAGTTGTTATTCCATTGCTCTGCTGCCTAACAAACAGTTTAACTCCACTTTCTTCTAATTATCATACAATACAAACTATGGATCTTTACAGCACAAAGTCTTCTAAAATTAAATAAGACTTCAGAAGAATACATTGTTATATTCTGCTTAGTACTAACTAGCGTTAATTAATTCAAAGATGCAACGAAGATATTTAAATAATACACCCATTTTCTATGCTTATTTCAGTAATTTTTTGAATGAACTATGGTACGAGGCAATTTTTACATATTTAATAAATATAAGGCAACAAATAACCTGGTCTTGTATGGTGAAGTTGAAGCGTACGTTTTACATCCACTTGGACTACTTTTCAAATCTGCCACAGCCGTACTACGAGTCTCCGTTCTACGAGGTTCTGTTAGAAGAGAAAAATATGGAGTCTTGTTACAATAATATTTAAATAGGTATTTAAACATGATTTGTCCTCTCAGTTCTGCCCATTTTATTAATTTTCAGTTTTTGTCGGTTCAAAATCATTAGAATAAATTATTTTTAACAGAAATGAAATGAAGGGAAATCTTACCAACTTGACATCGAGTATTTCCCTTCTCAGGGCTCATCGTAGCTCGCTGAATAACTACACATTCAGCGACCAATAGATAGACATACCTAGAACAATCTAGATGTATCCAGTACGATCCTTCTACTCAGGAAAAACGATCAAAAATAATTACTCTGCTTAAGTCCATACCATAAAGTAGAGTGATATCCATAAGACGTAATGTCCGCCTAACAACCACTCCAGTAAACCGGTAACACGCCTCACGCGCAGATGTTGCGTAACGTACCCCCACGCATTTCCATGCTATGCAATATAATGAAAATGGTAAATGCCACCTGCGTTGCGTGCACATTTCGCTTTGAGACCAACGCGCTCGCGTTAAATTTTTGAGCGCGTTCTCATCCATCTGATTGTTCATGAAACAACGCTGATATATCAATATGCACTTTACACGCTAACGTAAGTGTATGTTGTATTAAGGAAAAATGTATGTATGCATGTGTTCCTGTCGTTGGAGATGTGTGTTTCAGGTTCTGTTTAATCAAAAATGATTGTTTGTCTAAGTTTTTTGACGAGTCGCAAGATTGTAATTTAATGATTGACAAGCTTTTCATTCTGGTTCCAGAGAGACGAAGCCAAAAAACCTAAAAGTTAAATGATGCTAATAAACTAAGCGCGACAAAAAACAATGCGCTATTCGTAGTGGAACATGAGAATCCGATCGAATACGAGCACACAAGTACAGAGCATTTTTAATGATTAACTTACTGAGACTGAAGTTGACTGGAAAAGTTAAAAATACAGCTCTCGATGACTCTCTATCTTTAATGTCGAATTTATGATGTTGTCGACTGTTATTTGAGCTGATCTTCATGAGGGAATCAGATCGATTATGCAGTAACCAGTATTCAAATCCTAACTCTTAAGGAAATCCGCAGGTAATGTCTTATTTCTATTCATCCTTAGGTATCTGCCCAAGCATAGCCATCATTAAAGCGATCAGTTATTATCTTCGCGAATAGAGCGTTAATTTTAATCTATTGTTGAGGATGATAATTGTCATAGGATGTTTCGATCGATTCAAATGTAATTTTATTAATAAGATTTATACTCATATTCAGAATGACCTTCATATTTATTAGATAATACATATATAGGAAGGAACAAATCTAGCTTTGTAAAATTTATTTCAATTTTAGTAATTTATCGGCGAAAATCTGCTCTATTGTTTCTAACCCTATAATTCTATATAACAAGTATGCGCTTATCACTAAGTGAATGAGTGCGGAAGTGTTTTTAGCATTTTCGTGCTAAATACTTTTAAGGTAAAAATTTTCTTCATACCTGAATTGTCCCTTATATAATAAGGATTTTTATACCATACCGTTTACAAGTTGTTCGTTTGTGAACTAAGCCAGAATGGGACAAACTCTGCATTACAGTTTAATAGCTCACTTAATCAGAGAAAAAGTGCTGAATATATAAATACCTGGAATTTATGCAACGACAGTTTTTTATACTAGAAAGCCTATTTTTTGCGTATTTTTCCGCAATTTTTAGGATCTGCCGAATAACGGATATTTGATCAGAATTCGGATTTAATTTAACTTCAGTCAGTCAATATGTGTATCTCGGGAAAGGATAAAATCAAATTTTTTTGAAATTCGATGCAGAAAAATATTGATTTCTGCAGAAAAATGTTGATTGTTTAGATTTTTCGAAGTTTTATACAGGAAAATATCGATTGTAACTGCGCGCAAAATGGATTTAAATCGTAAGTTAGGACTTCATTTTTCGGAAAGTTTTTTATTACCAGATTTTTCTAAAAATAGATGAAAGATTGGAAAATAGCGTGGTAGGAATAAAAATTTTAATATTTAGGATAGACTTAGCGTGCCAAAAATCTTTTCCAGTGTGAAACTAAATTTTTTCTTTTTGTTTTTATTTCGTCAGCTATAAAGCAGAAGTAATCAAGGAACGTATGAAGAATAATATCAATTGAAGGAAATTTACTTATTTTATCTGTCTATGAATTATCAAGAAATGGAAAAATTGGAATAAAAATTAGTGTGTTCAGGAAGCCCCCATCTTCATTTAATTTCATTTGAAACGGAGTGTTCGGATTTTATCAATTAAAAACTGAGTACGTTCATTTCCGATTTACATCTTTCCTCTAGATTACATAAGTTGTAAAGGCTCAGTTATAGTGTAAGTCATTTTTTGAACAGCGATATTCATTTAGTTTTTTATGAGATTCTCCTTAGCTATTAATATTTTTGAAAAGTTGCGAAGTTGAGAAAGATGGCAGACTTGTCACCTTATACTTTCAGGTGTGTTGCGCTGAAAACAAATAGTAGCCACATATTTTTCTTTCTTTCTCTCTTTCCCTCTTCTTCTTTTGTTCAACTCTGCAAACAAAATGAGCATTTCCATGGTTTCCTTTTCGATATGCATATCGCTCTACATTTTCTTCTTCTCGGTCTTTAAGCATTTCACAGATTTTTTCCCACAATTTATAGATTAAAACAATGCAATAACCGACTTATTTATGAGTTATTCATTGCTCTGTTTAAAATTTTTTTTCTCGATTCTTAATTCTAAAATAACACTGTTTTCGGTTCTCATTTGTCAATTTCGGTTATCATTTTACAAGGATACACATAATATTCTTCCTCAATCTTCATTTCTTCCATCTCTACTTACAGATTCATTTCTGGCGATTTTATCGTGTTCTCGCTAGTTAAACTTCAAATGTATACTAATTAGTTTCAATCAAGGAAATTGAATCTGGTTATCAAAAATTGTCCTTCATGTTTCTGTTTTTGAAAATTTGTGGAAAGTTATGCCAAATATTTATGTATGAAAAGCAAAACATAAATGCTATTATCTGATACTAATTTCAATATTTTTCACATTAGCAGCAAATAGTGAACAATCTGAAAAGGAAAAAGGAAATTAGATCAGCTTATTATTATTTCATTTTGATTATCAGTTTCTTTACCACTATATGGTTTTTTTCTTTCTGATCAAAAGTTTAAGAGAACTATTACAATATGAACAACCAAACTTTTACTAAATAAATATTATATGAAAAATCAATTATAAAAAAACTCCAAAATTAACAAAAAATTAAAATATGCGAACAAATTTCATCGACATCAAGCGTGCAATGAGAAGATATTATAACCAAGCAGTTATCGCAAAAACTGGACTTTTTTTGTAACATTAGCCTGAACATGTCAAAAAACAAACATTTTGCAAGCTGATAAGACTAATCAAAATTCAAAATATTTTAATCAGATTTACTAGACTGTCCGGTATAAACTTGAAAATAATTCGTTGAAATCCGTAAGACATTCCTATATCAGCATTCCAAAACTTTTCAGTTTTCCTTGAAAACTATCTTTAAATTTAATGTAATTCATATGAGTTCTATCTTGAAATGGGCATTTGTTTTACCAGTGCCTTATTTTTATTGCTATTATCTGAGATAAATTGATTACTTCAAAAACTCTACCTGCAACTTGAATATTTTGAATGCTACCATGTAAAGAAAGTTTCTTTTGTTGTTGAAAAATTTTTTCAATATCGCTACACTTTCGAATTCTCTACAACTTGGTTTCACTAATTTCATGCATAGAGATGCTCAAAATTTACCAAGTATAAAAAAATTTAATTTGCTACTTCTAGAGATTTTCAGAAAGACATCTTAAAAATTGGAAAAAAATTTTTTCTAGAAACATTTTTTTTTTCTTTGAAAAAAAAAAAAAATATCACTCTTTGATAATTTACCTTATTTGGTGAAGCCGCTAATTTAGATATATATATTAATTTCTTTTTTTGAGCGAATGTGGCTCTGCCAGTAATCTAGTAAGAAATGTAGAGTTTTACTCTCGATATGGATCCAATCATTACACATTATTAAATTGCTTGAAAGATTCTTATTCACAGAATTCACAAACGTATAATAGCACGGAGCACGGAATTATTTGCTTCTTCAGATCGATGATTTTCAGCTAAATTGGTTTATTTGGATTCTGGTTTTATAGAACCGCATAACTTTACATAATGGCCTTTATCTCTAACGTTTGGATTCTTAATAAGGCAAATTTTTGGTTGAATCTATGAAAAAGACTTGATCGGAAAGAGGATTGTGAAAAGTATTTCTAATCATTACAACGAAGAAAGCTCTCGGTAGCAAATGAAGCAATATGGCGTTCACAAAATCTCTTATGCTATCCGCTTATTTCTCTGCATGCGTTTAGAAAATTTTTTTCCTTAGATTTGGGCGAGATGGCTTTAAGATTTCTTTCAAATCATTTTCCTTGTCTATCATCGCCAAGTGCAGGAAATCTAATCCGACCTCTTATCGCTATGCTAAAGCATCAGCGATTCTTTGTGCCTGAGCATAACAAGACACTGTAACCCTCTAGCAAACTCAGAAGACAATTTCATTCAGCCTATCTTAGAGAACTGTTAGCGGATTAAATCACATAACTTCAACCAATTAACGCAGCGATTTCTTCTATATAGCTTAGCCAGACAATGTCGTTTTAAGCTTTTCAAATCATCATGTAATCACTCTTTATTGTTTTATCTCGCCAATTTCACTATGACTTTTTGGCTGTTGTTGTGACGAACCCAAAAATAGTTCACAAATAATGGTAACGTGCAGTGATGATATTAATTTTTTCCCCTTTTCCAGTCTTCTTTGATATTTCTTCCTTATCATTTATTTTCACATCTTTTATGATGTTAAAGATCTATGGAAGCTAAATGAAGAAGCTGGCTATAATAAATACTGCTAAGGACCAGATGGGGATTTGATTGAATTAATTAATGTGAATTTTTTTGATTACAAATATTGATGTATTTCCTCGAAGTGATCACGAATAAAATGCAACAGTTAGTGAAGACGGTAGAAAATAAAAGTATTAAAAGACAGACTAGCTAGTTCTTACTAACAATACTCATATAATTAGATTCGGCAGAACTTATTTAGATGATAAATATAAAAACTTGCCTTACGAATTGGTTTTACTGGAACGAGAGATATGAAATCGATGATAATAGAAATAAGATATATACTTAATCATTAGTAGTGTCGTAGAGATGGAAAAGACACGATTCCGCCTGGTTGTGTTAGGTCCTGGAAAAGTGGGGAAAACATCAATCATTCGGCGCTATCTTCATGGAACTTTCGATGAAAAATACAAAGAAACGGTTGAGGATCTTTATTCGAGAGATTTCAATATACAGGTTTTGTCACTTTTAATTTGTCTTTTTTTGTTGGAATCTTATTGTTCCAATAATTTCCTGAATTTTTTTCTATCTAATTTTATCGAAAAATAAAAATCATCATGTTGATGAAACAGGGAATGGAAATATTACTGGAAATTCTGGATACGAATTTCGACTATCCGGGCATGCGCAAAATTGCAATAGCATCTGCAAATGCATTCATGCTTGTTTTTTCTGTCAGTGATGTGTCTAGCTTCAAACAGGTTCTTGTGATTTCAGTTGAAATTTTTCTATGATACACTAAGAGAAATTTTGTTAACGATAAAGATCTGAAAAGTTTTTTTTTTCACATTCAGAGATTCTCAAAATCATAAATTCAGATGAGTGATATATGGTCACAGATTGTGCAGCAACGAAAAGATGCTCGAACTTTGCCAACTGTTATTGTCGGGAACAAGTGCGATTCATCTTCTCAAAAAGTACTTAAATTGACGGTGTCACTCAATAATATTTGTTTCCGAAATTGTTTCAGTAATTGAAAAATTTTCCCAATATCAGTTCATTATCGTTCAGATTTCTGAAGAAGGCGATTTAGATCTTTGAAGCAACAGTTCAAGCATGGATGCAAAGTTTGAATTTTAATATAAGTTATGTCGAGTCCTCTGCGAAGATGAACTATAATGTAGTAAAAATATTCCGAAATTTCCTGGAACAAAGTGATTTATTAGATGAAGAAGTAAGTTAAAGATGGTAGTTTTTTATTCTATCGAAATACTTTCGATGTATATGACTCAGAACAATCCAGTTTTTAACTGATTTCAGCATGTTTCCCATGCTTAACTGTTGGGTAGAATAAAAATAAATTTGTGACGACAGTGTCCGAAATGATATATCACTTCATACACCTGTTTTCCTGTTTGTCTCTAACTGTGTAAAGCTGTAGAGCATCTTTCTGCGTACATTTTTCTGCAGTTACTCGATCGATTTCCACAAAGTCTTAATATTTATCCTCCTCTTTGTCTCTCGTTCCTATATCTCTTCATAATTTATAAAACGGTGAATATTTGTGGAAATATTTTCAGATATGTACAAAGCAGAAGAATTTGCGATCTCACGGGATTTCGCCAACAAAAAAGCTTAGTCGGAATTGGTCATTACGAGTAAGTTTGCTATTGCTTCACATCGGATAAGGCCAAGGAAATTTCCAACTCTTATTTTAAAAAAAATTGCAAACAAAGATTTTAAAGCAATTTTATTCCAATACTTTTGATTAACATTTGCCTTGAATTGGATGGAAAAAGTTTGCACCAGACGAAACAAATAGAATGACAATATCTCATTCTTGCGAAAAGCCCTTTATCGCCTAACCTGATTAATCCGGTCTACTCGCAAAAATTCTGGAAATTCATTTGAACAATTTTTTTTCGCCATTTAAACGCTGTATTTTTCAAAAGGTCTTCCTTTCTCACTTGTTATTAACTTTAAATTGATTTTTTCAAATTCTGATATCGTACACATGCTTTATAAAGTTGAATATCACTTGAATTCAGCTTAATTTAAATTTTATCAAGAAATCTCCTTGAATGATAATTGCAGGTTAACAAATCTGATGATAACAATTCAAAAGGCTTCAGTCGATCCGGCAGTCTTCTACGACGTACAAAGCATCTGTCATTGAGAATGAAATGCTACGACAAAGAAGTATCCTTAGATCTATCAGATGAAAGCGATTGTAAGATATCATAACTAGAAGTGCGGTTTTTCCACATTACTGTAAATCACTGTTAACTAATGTTTACCTAAATTTAAACTGGCGAATCAGTTTTGAAATCCATTCAGATGCAGCAGTTTTGATTGTGCTGACTTTTTTATATTTTCGTAATAAAGTGAAATGCTGAAAAAAATATGTTTCTAACATATCATTAGAAGAAATTTTGTTTCTATCGTCTATTGCAGATATAGTTTTCATTCGTGGCACAAATATCTCTCTCATAAGATCTCTTCTTTCTTTGTTAAAAGAGATTAATGAGTTAGCTTCAGATTTTCTGCTAACAATTATTCTGTCAATGGTGTTAACAGTATTTTAACAACCAAGAACTTTTTAGCACAGTTACTTCCATTAGAACTATACGTATCTAAAATTACTGAAATGGTTTTCCTTTTTTTTCAGACGTAGCAAATGATGATGACAGGAAGAATTCGAAATGCAAATGAAGCAGTTGTTGGAATCAATTAGCAAACTTGATTAGTTCGAACTATTCACAATTTCCTAGCGGAATGTGTATATATGGCGGCAGAGATAAATACATTTTGACATTTTAAAACCCAACTCTCCGTTAGGTAAACAAACATGTTATAAGACTGAGTCCATTTCATATTCTGTTGTCCGTATTTCAAGAAAATTTATTTTCGTTCTGTAAACTAATTTTCAAGTATCGAGCAGTACTTAAGTAAAGCATCTTGTTCTGCAAGTGCAGCATCGCCGCATTACTGACAAAATTAAGCAAATTGTTTCTATTTATTTGAAAAACTGACAAACTAGAATTTTCTCACGCAAAATGATTTGGATGTTAAAATAACGGCTGTGTATTTGCATCCCTTAGGAAAGCATGAGCAAAATTGAGAAAAATGAATAGATTGTTGATTCGCTAGAGTTAAGAGAACCGAGAGTATTGAAGGAAGAAATGAAGACAGATCCTAACAAAATTTCTAATGATGCAAATGGTGAAAAGCATAAAAAAGTTGAAATATTTTTGATCCTTCATTCTTTCATTAATTAGAGATATTTGAAGAGTATGATCTAAAAATTTTCAAAACATAGTAGTTCTGAGACAACCGGTTTTGTTACTTGAAATCAATTAAAATCATTCACATGCAGGAATTCAGTTAGAAAACATATAATCATTTGCTTTCTTTTTATAGCAAAAATTTTCAATGATAACGTAAAAAGACGTTATAGATGAAGAAAAAAAGAGAAAAAACGCATTTAGAGTTCGCATTAAGCCATTGGTGTAGATTTTTTTCCATTGTGGTATTGGCAAGTATTCAAATAAATTTATATAAATGAATTCATTAAAACTGTCAGAAGGAACAAATTATCATTTTTAGCTGAGAAAAATAACGCTATGTATCCTAAGGCATTCATTTGATACAGTTATTTAAAGAAGTTATCTATGAATAAATGAGACAAGTTGCAGTAAATTGTTAATGGTTGAATTTTTTGTTTATATCAAACAATATAATGATCATGTCATATGTTTGGGGTGAAAAGTTTTCTGCTATAGCCGACGAATCATTTCTTAAACAGTTGCATGTGGTAGACGAAGAGAAAGAAGGGAAATTAATGATCATTTTTTTTTATAATGTCTTTCATAGAGCATTTAGAATGATGGATCTCAAAAGTCTGCAGAATAACAAGAGAAGATATGGATGAACAGCGTACTGATATTACTGTGGTATTCATTTGTGTTGATCGGTAAATGCAGAGATGCTTCATTTGTAAGATCATCATCATCTTGTGCAGGCTGTATTGCATTCGATCAAATCCGCATTGTCGTAGTTCATGTAAATAATACAGATAATTTTCATAGGATCAAGAATGACTAGAAATTTTCGGGATATGAACTAAAAGAAAGGATATTATTAAGATAATGTAAATTCTGTTATTTTGATTATGGTTTCACTATACAAGTAAATATCATATGTGAGATGATGAGATAATTTTGAAGATACAATAATCAACTGTCATGGAGTTCTTAAGCGTTCTACAGATGAATATTCCAGCAAGAGTCTTAGGATTCGTGATATAGTACTAACTGGCTGGTCGATACCTGCACGCGACAAATTAGCTTATCTTACCTGTCGCTTGCAGGGATGCGAGTGTATGCCGTTATGCATGTAGTGTATATGCATTAATTGCTGTGTGTACTGCTGTAACTTGCTGTGTGCCCTTCGCCTCCGCAACCATAACAGCGACGGAGACAACGACGACGACGACAACGAAGGAGGAGGACAGTGCGGAGTTGCTGCGCATCATCATCTCATCTCATCTCATCTCATCACACACACACATACATTTTGTATAAGGGCTGTCACCGTGTGCGGTCATGTGGTCCTCGCCTCTATTACTATCCCTTACAAGCGTTTTTGGCCTGCTAGGTCTAGCGTTGATCACACTGGCTTTGGCTACTGACTCATGGACCGACTATCAGGTATCATCCATTTGTTTTATGTTGTAATATCATTTTTCTTTGATCGATTTAATTAAAATTAATTTACGTTGGTGGTGACCTTCGTTTCCATTTCCTTGGCATAACTTTTCTAACATAATTCCATGAGTTGCCTCTTGCGTGACCAGTGAATTACCAAGTGCAGTAAAAATGTCCCTTAACTGATTTGATAATAGCAGAGATTAGGTAAGCTGCTAATCGGAGAAAACATTTGAAATGAATTTTTGTAAAGGCTTGCTTCCTGCTACAATGTCTAAAATTAAATAACAAACGCATCTTTTCCTATCTAACCCATCCACTAACCGCCTTCAGAATTCATCATTTACACTTCGCCTATGAAACATGTCTTATGCCGTTACCTATTTTAATTTAGGACTCTAATTTTCTTACAGTAATAATAACCGTTCATGCTGGTTTCATCTATACATCATATTATCCATCATTTCATTCTATTCAGTTATGCTCACCATCAAATTCATAATCAGTTTATGCTCAGTTGAAACATTCTGTATGCGAATTCAAGGAGAATAACGTTCACAATATTTCACTAATTAGTAAAGCAAAGAAATTTAGCTCCATCTTGCATATGTTAAAGTTAAAACTGAAATTCTGGATTTTCCTTGAATGAACAGAATCCAAGAAATCAAACCACCGATTTTACAATTCTATAGTGATAGTGATGTCTTGCAGAATGTGTTGTATCTATCCGTTTAAAACATTAACGAATTCATAAATCAAAGCGGCTGAAAGTAGTTCATTGTTTGCTAAAAACTGTATGTCGTTTTTTAGAGACTACATTAGAAATAAATTACTGAAACTTTCTTTATTTTTTTACTACATCAAAATAGCTGAAATTACTACATCCTATAAAGGTAACAGAAATTACTCCATCGCATAAATGTAACAGGCAAAAAGTTTTTTCTCGAGAGAAAATGTTGAACGAAGATTTTTTACCTTTATTTCTACCTCATCAAAACAATTGACCATTCTCTCATTTATTCATCTTTTGATATTACTCCTTTATAGATATTATTATCAGGTAACCATCATTACATTATGTATAAAAAATAGAAGTCATTGACTTACTCATGTTTTTTTTCTGACACAGCATTTAGATTCTGCAATGTTCAAAAAATTCTGCAATTAATTTTTCCAAAGAGTCCTCGTTGAAAAATTCGTCAGCTTTTGATGAAATATGACTCTCAAAGTTAATATGTGGTGCAAAATGCTTAGGAAAAAAGTTCTGCAGTACTGGTTTACAAAATATTGTAAGAATACAATACATTTGTTTTGTTCTCTTCCTCAATATTATGGTTTTTATCAGAACTATCAAAACTACTGGCGATAACTTCGACAAAGGATGGATAAAATTGTTGAAAATATTTAAAATATTTGAAATATATATATCATAAAGTAACATATTCAGCAATAAATTTCATTTTTGGTCAATCAGTATTAAGTTTGAAATGTTTGCATATTGAATATAGTATATCAAATTACCGGTAACAAAAACGTGCACGTGAACAATATTGTCTATAAAATTTCAATCATTAGAAATTGAATTTCCTTTTAAAATGAAATTTGCATTTTAATGGTTACTATTTAGTTGCCTGAAATTTCCTAAAAGCAAATTTTTGTTTCATGATAGTTTTGTGATCTTATCTTTTTTTGGATACCATAATTCGCAAAGACTCTTGCATAAATTCTTTGTCATCTTTTTTACTATGGAGCCATCCATCAAAAGAATTTCCTTCACATAATACATGGAAATGTTGTCTTAAGTTCTCGAAGAAAAGTACTTCCAATCAAAAGCTTTTTTGCTTACTTTCGTGATATATTGCAGTTCGATAAATTTATCAATTTTTTTAGTTTTATTGATTTATATAATGTTAAAATATTTGCTTTTACTACAGAATTAAAAAAATAATCAGCGTTTACCATCTTTCCTATATGCGAAATTTTTGTTTGTTTAAAAACTTGTTTTTCTTAAAAATAGCTTTAAAACTTCTGTTAAATTTCTATACCGAAAATCCGAATTGAAAATTTCATACTAACCGTAGATATTGTTTGATTTACATTCAAATGAATACTCCAAATAAAATAAAACGCTTAAGCAAAAAGATTTTAGCAAAATCTCAAAGAGGAAAGTGAACGAGTCATTAATAACTTTTTAAAATGACAGATAATTTTGAATGGATTTAATTGAGACTCAGACCGTTGGGGGATGTATAATAACTCACCTGCTGCCAAATCAACTAGCGCTGAAAATGGGTGGCGTTTGATATATAAGTATAAATTGTATCTTCTGCCATACTATATATGTTTGAAAAATCTTAGTAATAAAAGAATACTATGCGAGCTAAAAAATGCCAAATGCCATAATGTAGCCTTTTGTAGAATGAAATATTTTGAAACGCAAAAGTCGGTATCTTTTAGACCGCTTGGATTAATGTGAGGTTTAAAACTAAATTCGATGATTTATTTCTCGTATTTTAGGTAAATCGACGAGAAATAATTAATGCTATGAATCGAAATACGGAATTAAATGCTCATTTGAAAGATAATGTTGTAAGGAATCCGCTATATTTTTCACGCAGTTATGGCCTCTTCCTTGTATGCTTTTCAGATGCTGTTCCTTCAGGTAATGAATTTATTCAATATAGGGTTTACACATGTTTGATAACAACATGTTTAATAGCAACGTTAATCTACTGGATTTCACATTTTTAACGATAATTTTTCATAATTAGCCATATTGATAATAAAGGCTAAAAATTGTCTTCGCTCGTCCAATTTTAATTGGTAATATTGGCATATTATTGCGATTTAAGGTAAACAATAAATTATTAATCCTTGACATAGTTTTGGACCGATTAATTATTTAAGGAATTGAAGATCTAACAAAAGTACATCTCATAGAAAATTTATAGCTTATAAATAATTAAAGCGATTAGTGGTGGGAAGTGTTGAAGTTTTGCACTGAAGAAGTACTTTAACCATCAAGCTGTCCAAATTTCTTTGTTTGAAAATGCTATTTCGAATCTGATACTGTTATTTAATTTTACACCACTGTTAAAACAAATCGACAAGCATTATATAGAGGAAGAATTCATAACATATCGGGAGATTTATAAAAGTATCAGAATTTCACAGAAAAAGTCATTAAGCTTTCAATGGAGATACACGTCATCTTCCTATGAAAATAAAATTTTCGAATAGGTTATGCGATAGGATTTTTGATTCAGCTGCTGGCAGAAACTCAAAAAGAATATAAATCAGAATAAATAATACAAATTAATAATTTGAAATTTGAATTTAAATTGAATTTTAAAACTTGATCAGTATCTCGTCAGATATCGGAAGTTTTTCCAAATTTGGCTCACCATGCATCTGGAACGATGATTATCATCCTTCGGATGCAACATATGAAAATACGACAGCTTGCAAACATACCGTTATTATGCCATGTGGGGTTCTGCAATATTATATCTTTTGGGATTAGTCGTGTTCATTATTTGTTCGATATTTGGTATGGTTGGCTGTTGGCGAAGAAGTACAAAGATAGTACTTACGACTGCATTACTTATGCTTTTCTCAGGTAACATCCAGAATTCTTTTCTTTTTCAATTTTCTGAAGCTTTCACAATCGGTTATATCGCTTTCTTCATTTAGTGATTAATCTCTTAAACTTAATTCCTTTGTCATTTCTTTCATGTTTTCATTGTACAGCAATTTTTTCAAATTATATTCACTCCAATAAATTGATTGTTTAACTTACTTCTCATAAATGATTTAGAATTCCACTTCTGAATGGCCATCTGCAACTACAAATTTGCTTTCCATTATCATATCTTAAACATTTGAAGATCTTTGTTGTTCTTTATCTTTCCAAATGTTGCTGTAGTCCGGTAGGTCAATTTGCTTTTAGGATGGATGAGTTCGCTTAGTATTGCTCAGATTTTTAGTAATTGTGGAATACAATCCTTCGTTAAAAAAATTACTAATAGTTACCGGGAATCAAATCTTATTTTGCTTTACATAATTTGGTCATAGTCATATGAAATATGCACGTGGAACATCTGAAAAGTTCAAAATGAAATAATGCCTTTACTGCTCCGCCTAACCATTGTAAGAACTTGCAATGAAGAAAATTCGAATTTCAAGATTTTAATAACCACATCTGACTAAATTTTCTGGGATAGTGATTATTAAATTCGAATAAAAAACTGACCCAAATATAAAGTGCATAACATTCAATTTCCACGCAGCACCAATTCTCATCTAAATTTGATCATTCTAATGAATAACGGAACAAATTTATGTTTACACAATCATTACTGTATAAATGCACAAGTTAGTATATATGATAAAGTGGATATTTAATGAATTTGATTAGTTCACATAAAAAATTGATTTTATATCTGTGATTCTGTAGAAGCTGCACAAAACTGTCTACTTTTGAAATTAATTTTAAAAAGTTTGAAAGAGTAAGATCTTTGAGGCGTAGGGTCATAAATTGAATAGTATTTCTAAATGTTATATCTTTATTCTACGAAAATGCATGTCTGCGTTTGTTGGAAAATTTAGTATTTACTTCAAGAAATTATTTAAAATAATAATTCTTTCCGCGCAAGTGTTGCACTATGAGGAAAATAAAGTCTGTACAATTTGATAATAAAATTTTTTTTATGCAATAGGTTATTTTCAACAAAAGCAAAAATTAGATGATATAATATACAAAATTAATCGATTTTAATTTTAATTGACAGCGACGAAATTGATGACATTCTCTCTCAAAAATTTTATGCAATCATCGTAGTGAATGAAAATTACTATTCATATGCAAGTTTTGATTAAGCTCTTTTGAAAGGGACTTTTGAAATTACATACAAATTTCAGTAATGTTCCTCGCTGGTTCAATGGCATGCTGGCATTTAGTTAATTATCTGGAGAGGCATGTACTCGATATACCACCTTTTTATAAATCATGGGAACCGGTAAGATTATCAAATGATCAATATATTTTTTTTAGTTAACATTTTCATTTTCATAAGAATTTTTCTCTCAATATGTGATTGGTGAGATATCTTTCTCAAAGATATGGTGGATCAGAGAGGAATTCATTTTTATAGGAATAAATATGATTTCCAGTAAATGAAAGAAAAATTTGCAGATCTTGAAGCAAGGGACACGATTCAGCTACGGTTGGTCATATGTAGTATCCTGGGTCGGCATCGCATTCATACTACTTGCATCAACATTCATGTTGTTATCTTACAAGAAAATTAAGGTTAATTCCAATCACTTTCTGAAAATTTAATGAATATTTCACCACTGCTCATTTGTTTCTGGAATTCCAACTGATATTTCGAAACGATTGACATATATTAAGTGTCTGATAGCAGTCAAAACAAATTTGTAATATAGCGCATATCACTTTTTATTATATATGTACCATTGTTCCAATATTTCCTGTTCAACATATCAATGTTCCAATATTTTCTTTCCACATTTCGAAGATATAATAGGGTACTAATACATCATCGTCATCATCATCATCAGTAACGCGTCTCTTATTCTGTTCAACATAGTGCATGTATGCATGCACGGATAACGCGCAGCATTTTAATCACTTTTATATAACCTAACGTTCATTTGGTATTGTTGATGTAGAGCGGTTTCTATTTCTAAAGCCAAAATTGTAATCTTTTGCGGTACGCAAAAGGCCTTGAACCCAACCGATATTGACGATGCTCAAAAATTCCATCACAGATGCACGCAGGTTCAACATTTCACTCTTTCCTATTCTTTCGTCCCTCTTTTTTCATATTTCGTATCTCACTCGATTTGCATAACATTCTTTTCTATCTTAATGTCTCTCTCAATAATTTCTTTACAATTACAAGATGAAGAAAATAATGGGACAAATCGCACACATACATATGACACATGCATGCAACAAGGTGACCATGAAATTATTTCTAAACGAAATTATCTTCACCTTGCCACCTTCTTGTCTTTATTTCTTTCCCTTCCCATTGTCATTTATATTGCTGCTCATAAACCAATAATAAACAAATAAATGTATTACAGTGAAGAGGGTAAAGCAAACAGATGCAAACAAATTGAGAAGAGCTTATTGAAAACTGAAGCTTATTTTCCTCAATTTATCAATTTTTGCTTACAGGCTTATAAGCCAAACAAATAAAAATATTAGGAGCATTATCTCTTTTTATTCTCATTATAATATATTCCCGCTGTAATTACTAAGTTTTCAGGAAGAGAATACTTAGCGACGGTAAAAATTACACCAACTTTTGAAATTTGAAATCTGTCTACACTTTAATTCAAGATAAAATAACTTCTAGAAGTAAAAAATGCTAGTCAATATGAATCACTTTTTAGTTCTCTACTATAACGCTTCATTCGTCCCATATGACCTGATTCGACTCTTCAACATACAATCCACCATTCCATAATTCCCATTCCACTTTAAACTCTTTCTTGAATTTCTTTTCATCTTTTTTCTATCTCCTATTTTCCACCGATACTATTTCGAGATTTCTTCAAAAATGATTAGTGAATAGCAGTCATCAAAAAATCACAGTCCACTTTATTGACTTTGTTATGTCAACAGATTAATGTTTCAGTCTAAAAATAAGCTGAAGAATACTTATTTTCAGGAAGAGGAGAACGAGCTTTTGAAGCAAAACACGGTGCATATATGATGCCAAATTATTACGATAAATCTTCAGCAATGATGCCATATGGATATGGCACATACGGCGGTTATCCAACCGCATATCCGGCTGCATACTATGGCCAGTATCCGGTAGGTACGGGTTACTATGGATATATGACATATGGCCACTGATACCAATCAAAATGATGAAAACAACATTCCATATTGATATTCTCAAGCACTACTCCGTCCCATCTCCAGCACTGTAGCATTTGAAGGTTTTCTCCAAAGAAGTAGTATATCTATCAATAATAGAAATTTACCATATCCTATATTCCTAAATCTATTTTAAATTTTGAAATGGATGTCAAGCTGTGCGCTATTATGGATGCCAATTGACAGGGTAAGCTGATGAGATTGTTAAGAAAGTTAACTCATTCATATTTCGTGCTACTTTGCTCGAATTTTATTATTAACATTTCAATTTATTAATGACATCAATATGATAAGACTGCATTAATAACAGTACGGGTCGATTTGAGAAAACACCTAAATTAATCGGTTAATTGCATTAAATCCGATAACAGAGTCCTCACCTATTAAACTATTCTTTGGAACCCTTTCTCTTGTCTGTTCCAAATTCCAACTAAGCAAATTCTCTGCGCTAACAACACCGAAACTATGAGCGACCAAAAAAAAAATCACAATCTAGCCTGGGATTCATGGAAGAAACCATATGATTCGAAAATTTTTATGTACCCAATGACAACAACTTTGTCGAATCGCTAGCTTATTTACTTTGCCATTATTTATTTGTTCATGATATCTTGCAAACATCAAAATCATCACATACTTCTCCAGTTCCACCCATAATATGCCTAAATCTAATGACATCAATTGTCTACATTCCATACTTGTAACAACAAATCGACATTCATCTACACTCTCTAATATATTATTCACACTTCATACCTCAAGATGTAAAAAGCATCTGCACAAAGAACGAAGGAAACAGGATAATCTTTGAATTTTATTGCCAGGTTTTTAGTTTCTTACTATTTTTTAGATAAAATCAGATCCACATTACTCTAATGATCCATCATTGATAATGTTATTAATATAAAAATTCCATGAAAATCATTTCCTGTTCGGAATTTAAAACCATGACCAAACAGAAAAAGATTTACCAAAGAAAATAATTAGAAACCACTGATTATAGTGATAAAGTTCCCATTACTTAAAATAAGGGACAGTGATTTGCAGAATGAACTATTATTTCTGAAGTGTGCAAATGCTTTACATTAAATTCAAAGCAATTTTGAAGATTTTGAGTGTTTGAAAGAATTACCATTATGTCAAGAATTCTAAAAATATAATACAAGTGTTGTATTTAATGAGCTAACAAGATAACATGAAACAATAAACATTTTTTCACAATAATATTCCTCTCTTTTTACATTTTGCAAATACAATTGCACAAAGCCTTGTTCCATTTCGCATATTAACACATTAATTTGCGTTGACTTCCTTATTTTTTCCAGTGTTATTGTTAAACGCTTTTTTACTATGCCAACTCTCTGCAATATGTTCGTGTTAAAGTAACCTTTTTGGTTTCTTTTGCTTGTTGCCTAATAAACTTTTTCGAATGCAACTGTAAAGGAGGAAAACAAACATAAACAGTTGAATCATGTTTTGCCATTTCGAACCGCATTTTCTTAGTAGTAAATAATTTGTATATCATTATTATGTCTGTGTGATAACTCTGATTTGTCTATTCTGCTGTTTGCACCGTTTTTAATAAATCACTATCCTTTCACGAAAGAAAAGAATTTGGTAAACGACTTCATAGACCATAAAAATAATTTACCTTTATATTTCATGTGCTTCGGTCGAACTTGTTTTGGAATCGCAGAAGTATATGGATAAACTTTAACCACTGTTCCTACAGCTTTTGTCCGACCTTCACGAAATACCATACGATTTCCAACAGATAGATATTCAGGATTTTTGATGAATTTAAACGTTACCATATCACGGTCTCCGGTTCGTAGTACTGTTTTTGTCATATGTATTATGGTTGCGGTTTGACGAATGGAACCAATATGCACTAAAAGTAAAACCACAAAAAACCTTCATTTTCAAGCTGAGAAATAATAATTTAACTGAGATCTTCATTTTTAAGCTAGGAACGATAATTTAGTTGAGAGCATAAAATTACAGCTCATTGAAATCATTTTTCCCTGATTCTTCGAACCGATTATCGGATTTTCAAGATACTACTGGCATATGTTAAACTATTTAACGCTTGGAGATGTTTGACTTCAAAAACATTAATTGACTTCCAAGCATGCCAACAATAATCAGGTAATACAGGAAAAGACTGGAAAACATACCCATTGCTTGATAATTTATGGCAATTGTTGTCGGATGATGAAGGATGAGTATTTCCGCATCAAACTGCACTGATGAAAAGACGACCATTTTTGGAGAAAGTAATACCATTCCTTTTCGTACTTCCTTTTTATTCAATTTTCTAACCATATTTTAGATTAGGAACTATTAAGCATTTCAAACGAAAGTTAAAAGTTATAAAAGTCAAGATATATATCACTCATACCTCCCTGCAATAAAAGAATTAGAATTCTGCCGCAAAATAAGATTTTTCGAAACTTTGAAGAGAAAAAATTTCCGGCAATAGTTCAAAGAAATGCAAGGTTTACCTAATGGAAAATGAAGCAGTTTGACCGCATCGTATTTTTGATACTGGCATTCGTTTTCGATGAATAGATTTTATCGGAATCGGAATGAATTCACCGTAAGGATTTGGACCGATTAACATTGTATCGTTAAGCGAAATCGTACCTAAAAATACAAAATGATTATTTAACAGCGTATTCAAGATAGTAAATGAAATGAAATAATTTAATATTGCAACAGGTAAAAAACTTTCAAAAGCGGCAGTTTCAACAAGAAATTGCAAACTCACCAGCTATACATGTGCCTGAGACTACAGTACCCACACCATCTACCCAATATACATCATCTATTTGGAATTCCGCTGGATTATCCAAAGAAAACTTTCGTCGAAGAGGGATGAGATTAAGGAAGGCACAAAGTAAGTCCAAATTGCTACCAGCAACATTCGATATTTGGAAAATGGGACAGACTCTGGAAATGTTACCTGATCAGATGAAAGTTCAATTTAACAACTGATAAGAAGAAAAACAGAGGGAATTCAATTCCTTATCCTCTTTCAAAAACTTACTTTCCTCCGCTAAAATTACTGGCAGTGTGAACAACATCTTCTAAATTTTTTATGAGAACTGGTAATTTCCGTACTCCGGGACTTTTCATCAGTTTAACCAAATTCTTCATTGTTTCAGACAGGACCTTCAACAATAACAGATAAATTCTCAAAAGATATAGTATTTTCAGAAGAAGTGAAAGATCATAAATATTCGTAAACAACTTGTGAATTACGAAGTTGATTATGCGCATAATCAATTTTGTGTTATATATGGAAAATATATTTCACAAACATGGAAACTAAGACAAAGACAAAAAATAATGAAAATGAAACGAAAAATGGAAACTGAGTAGATTTTACTTGTTCAGGACACATATCGATTTTCGTAACAACGATAAATACTGGTACATTGAGACATAAAGCAAGCGATAAGTGCTCTTTTGTCATTCCGATAATACCGGCATTCGCACCAATCTTCATTTGCGGAATTTTATAAACATCACAATATATAAAGTAATCCATTATTACGTTTTATTATGCAATATTATATTTTACCTCATTACATTACTATACCCTGCTAATTTTGCATTCAAAACCATCATAAAGTAGACTAGCATTATAAATCTGATGATAACGAACACTAATTTCAACAGCACTAATCGTCTGAATCAGTAACGACAAAGATGCAAAAATATGAATTCAGTTTCGATGCCGTTATCTAAACTAATTCATCAGATCATAGAAAAAAGGAAGGAACAAATTTTAAACAAATTCGAAAAAAAACCTTAGACAGATTCCAACAATTAAAATTGATAGGAAAGTGGAATTGAATTTGCTCCTTATTAAAAAATGTAAAAATTATTTTAATTTCCATTTAATTCTCAAGCTTCTAGTATAAGTTCCATCCCCTTTTCAAATTTCTTTTATTCATAAATTGCATAAGAGTAAAATCGTATACTAATTGTTTAACTGAAATTAAAGTGAATTTCCTTTAGAAGAACATCAAAATTCCCATATCTAAATTTCACATAGAACGAAAAACAATGTACCAACAGCATCGTGTAATCCGGAACATGCCCAGTCATTCCAAATATTGTTGTTTTCAAATACTTTTCATGTCCTGCCAGATCAATGAAAGTGATCACCTTAAGTAAGAAAATAAACTAATTATCGAAAAAATTGGAAACAAAAAAGTTATTGAAATAAATCGAATGAAAACTCCGTAATCGAACATTAAAATTATCCAAATACCTTAGCCGAATGATGACAAATGGTAACCCAGTCAAGATGTCCGCTGTGCGAGTCGGGCTTATTGACAGTATTACCTCTAATATCGAAACCTAGAATATCGTTCCCAACAGATGAAGTTCGACCTGACTCGAATTCATGTTTGTGTCTGAAAGTAGGGGGTTCTAATAGATGAAAGTACATTATGAATAAGTAGTAGTCATTTTGATTCTGTACAACCGAGAAAATCATTAAAACAAATTTACCGAAACAACTTCTGTCGAGCTTGTCCGCGGCCGTCGTCCAAAATACTGTATGTCAGTACGCCCAATAATGTTGATTTCCCTGCGTCCACATTACCTACAACAGCTACACGTACCTGAAACAAAGTAAAAACCAAATATAAACTGTGCATCGCTGGAAAACTTAGATTTGTTAAAATTAATCAAGCAAAATTAACCTCGATAAAATCATCAGGATCTATTTCTTTTCGAACAAGATGAGCACGTGTGTAAAGACTGCCCTGCTGTTTGGTCACTAAACGTGTTGATACTAATCCACTCCTCTTTAAAAGCGCTATATGCTTCTTCTCCGACAATTCTAAATCGTGTTTCGATAGACCTACAACAAAAAAAAAAAATCTGATTAATTTCAAGTTCCACTACTTAAAAAGCCAGCTGGTTTAGAACAACTCATACCTCGCTTTGTAGTATCTTCAGCTGAAACACCGAGATTAATAACCGCTTCACCTTCACCGAGTACTAACATCGACTGGACATAATCGCGGTATCGCTTTCTTTTAGCATGGTCTCTATCGTCAGTTAATGACAGGTCGACAAGGAAATTCTTTGTTATCACACATTGCTCATCCCCATCTCGTTCATCATTGACATCTGTTTAACCAATAATTAGTGATAATCACACCTATTTTGCAGCATCTTTCTGGATATTCGACAAATGAACACATATCCTCATATACATACATATCTGTATAGAGGCTTACGAAAAAATTCGGCATCGTTATCACCATCTGCGAATAAGCTTGCGGCAGCTGCAGCACTGCTTTTCATCGAGTGCGGAGTAGGATGATAGCTTGAAATGAATACACTGTCGCATCTGTTTCTTTCATTACTTCCTCGACAAGTAGTGAAAGGTACCGATATCTTTATCGATATCAGTAAGGGGCTTCCGTTATAATATCTGCCTGAAAGGTATATCGAAGATCTCATCTCTGTTCCTCATTTCTACTTTAATGTTCTTCTCCTACACCCATCTATAATTATTTTTCTGCCCAGTTTTCAGCATTACAACAGAACATTTCATGTTACCACGACTTTATTGTTAACTATCCCAAATACAAACACCACTTTTAACCTGAGTTATAAGCATATTCTACTCTCTCTGTATACGTCGAGAATTCCGATGATTCTTTTCGTCTCTCATATTATTGTACTATTCTGCAGTTCTACCGATCCATAATGTTTCTGCAATATTCTTTCTCTCTTTTTCCGTTAGTCTCAGACATGACGTGAATTCGATAGTGTCGAAGGGTTATGCGGCTAATTGATGTCAAGGAGGTGATGAATGAGGTGGAAGGTCAGACAAATAAGTTTGTAAAGCTTGGAGTGCGTTTCATAAAAAAACTACATTATTCAACTTTCACATCATGCTGCTCTTACGTTGATTATGTCGTTTGATATTGATGACAGTATTGTTACTGTGTCATTTAATGTTATTACGTTAAACATTTTTAATTATTATATATGGTAGATTAGCATGTTTCCGATTTTTTATCGCAACAAGTTTTATTACATATTATAACTTCATTTTTTAATCATCTGAATTGGTATCTTAACTTCTTACAGCAACAAATGATAACGAATGAAATTCGCAGCATCGAGGATGAATTGGCTTTGTTAGTTTGTTCATGTTTTGTATGTATCTCAGTATAGTTATTTGGTTTGACCAGCAGATAAATTCAATTAAATGCAGTAGTTTGATGACCGATTGGTTTTCCTTTTCCTAGAATTCATGATATAATTTTTATTATCTGTAGTAAATAAGTGAAGATTCGTGATGCTTATTGTGCTTTATCAAAAAAATTTTATTTTTCATTTTGTTAGTGTTTTTCTAAAGAAGCAAGTTTTTTATAAGTATCTTGGACTATCACACATATTCACTATGAGGATTTGAGTTGTTTCACAAGTAATGAATCTATGTTTTATCTACTGTTTCCTTCAGATTTGAAAAAGAAATATCCTCTGTAGAGTCACACCCTCGAAATGCATGTACTGGAGTTGCAACAAATGTATCCGTGACTCAAACAGATATTTCACGAATTTCTCCAAATACAGCAATTTCTTCCACTTTTAATAACCTTCCCGCTCATCCATCAGTACAGCCATCTATCGGTCCTGCTGTTCGACCTGAACCAAGACAATTTATGGGTCCCTTTATCAGCAGTTCTCTAATAACAAATCCCGTCACTCCAACAGTTCGTCCTGCACCTTCTCCGTAATTTGTTTCACTTACTTTTTGAAAATCTTAATATGATCTACTTAAGTATATTCCTAGTATAAGATATCATTATCATTTCATACATAATTATCGCCGTTTATTATTATGTAGTTCAATCCTTTTTCATTTCTTCATGTCATTATATCCTCTTCAGATGATTTATATTTTGCAGATTTTTATCTCATGTAATGATGCGTCCGAGTTTCATTCCTCAGACAAATTTAGCCATGCGATTCATACCACCTCAAGTAAACTATAAATTAATCATTTTCCACTTCTATTAATGTCGAATTTAATTCCTTATATTACTAAATGTGAAAAAATTCAGCAGGACCTAATTTTAATCTCCCCTTTAAAATTCAGCTTCGTTTGCCGTTGGTTGGTTTTATGCGTCCGCCAGTACATATACCGCCCCAACCTAGTATTCTTGAATCGGGACCTAGTTTGTATGAAGACGCGGTGAAGAAAGATGATGGTAAAGATGGAGAAAAAGATGGGGAGGCTGGAACGAGCTCTTTGAAAACGCAGGTCACCGAATCGTGCAAATTATTTTTTTTATCTTAAATATCTGTAATCTGATAAGTTGGCACATTAAATGATTTCACAGTTAACATCATCATAATGAGAAACTGGATGTACTGGCGTTTCGTAATACTTAAATTTATTTTAGTTCCGTTAAATTCGAGACTAGAATTCAAAATCAAATGTCGATGAAAAAAATATATGCTTTAGGTATTAACATCTGACATAGAAGCTATTGCACAGAAAATACATTCTGAATCAACTCATCGCTCTACTTATATTGGTCAAGTGATGCGTGGTGAGAAAAGGATGAAAAGATTTTTGCGTTGCGGTGGTGGGCAGGTGATGAGGAATTGGACTATGGAATGATTCTTTCTTTACTTAGATTTTATATTTTGTTTCGTAATTAGAAAAAAATTTTTAATTCGCTTCATTAATAAGTAATAAATTTCCTTTTTAATTTTCAATTTCTGAATTTCAGGTTTGGGAGGATAAATCGTTGGCAGAATGGGATCCAAATGATTTCCGTATTTTCTGTGGTGATCTGGGCAATGAAGTGTCAGACGAATTATTAGCGAAAGCCTTTCGCAAATATCCAAGCTTCCAAAAAGCTAAAGTCATTCGCGAAGCTAGAACTAATAAATCGAAGGGCTATGGATTTGTTTCCTTCAAGCATCAGGATGTCAGCTGATCTCATTTATTAATATTGCAAACTTTTATATAGGGTTAACTTAGTCTTAAGTTTTGCAGACTTGAGTTGTGGCCAGAAATTTGAGATTATTAACTTTTAGGATTTCGTTCGTGCCTGTCGTGAAATGGATGGAAAATATGTTGGGAACAGACCAATCAAGTTGAGAAAAAGCAATTGGAAAGAACGAAATATGGATATAGTTAAGAAAAAGAGAAAACAGAAACAAAAACTTGGTTTAGCATAATTCTGTATCTCTACATGGAACTCGGTTTTCTTGTGTTTTTGAAATACAACGATAATGCCGACGCGTTATATTAGGTGATGCATGTTTATTGTTTAATGCATCTATGTTTTGAGCAACAATTAAACTATCTTTTTAGCTAATAAGGATATATTCCCTCAGCTATTGTATGCTTCTGAAAATAAGAGTCATTCTCTTTCTGTTATAATCGCCATAATCACTTCTAGTTCTATATTAGATAGAGTTAAGGTAAGTTTATTTATTAGTATGAATTTTTTAAAATATATTTAATCTAGTTTCTCATCTTTTAATGATTATATTTATCCAATCTTAAACTGTTTTTCATAAATGTTAAATGGATTTTGAGGAACTTTCTTCAGTATCCTTTTTTCCCAGTTGTTGCAATATCAGTTACGAAGCCGTGGTGATTATCTAGTTCGCTTCAAGATATGTTTATATAAATTTTTTTGCAAAACTTTTTACACTTGTTGTGGTATTGAAATCCATATAAAGTTTTCTGGAAAAAATTCTTTGGTGCAATGTCTTTAACATTATTTTGCAGAAACTTTTTCCTATAAGTAGAGTACGATATATTGTATTTCAATTGTAGTAAATTTCTTGTTTGATGAGAATAGTTGCGGAAAACGAATTGCAATTTTTTTTTAAGTTTGCAGAACATAGATGCTTTAGAGATTCACCAGTTATATACATATTTAAAAGTATATAACGGAGTGGTATGGTAGATCTCCATTTTTGCAACCGTAATCAGCTGTAGACCATAAATAGCGGTATGTTTTAATTGAGCTGACTTAAGAAAGGATGAGATTATAAAGCTTTGTTGCTTTAATTTATCTAACAAGAAAAATTTTCCACAATTGGGCGAAGTTGATTAATTAACAAACAAGAATGATATAAGTCTTGTTTTTTTTCTTATCAGATATGATGGTACGAAATTTGATGCGGTACTATTATCGTCTATAAACTATGGTGATACTAATTAGAAGAATGAAATGACACTGCTGAAAATGAGCATATGAATTTTTGGATCTCTTACAGTTAGATTTAGAGGCAAGATAGTCTCTGCTTTCTTGTGGAATATTCATTTTTGATTAACTGCTACAATTTTTGGTATGTAATTAATTGTTCTAATGCTAATGTTTTTGGCTTATCCCTTTTAACAGAGTTCTTTTCTCATGATAGAATCCCTCTCAACTCTCAGTTTCTGAAATGAATATAAATTGCGAAACATTGCAGTAAAATTCGTATAGCATTTCTAAAATTAACTAAAAATAATTACTGAAAGAAATGAGAGATCAAAAATGACAGCATATCCAAACTACCTGAAAACCGTGCGTTTTGAAAATAAAAAAAAATCTTTTTACATAATCATTTATATATTTGAATTTGAAGGGATTTTAATAATATAGCTGAAGTTAGTGCACGCTTCACTTCGATTATCTGCAAGTTTTTTTTTTTTTTTCTACAAGCTTAAAAAAAGTTTCATTATGCAAGAAATGAGACAGTGAAAATTTCATGTTTGTCATTTAATGTGTTATTTTGAATACAAGATTAATATTCCATTTTTTGCCATATGCAAGGCATAAGTTCAAAAACTGTTTAGTTTTGAGATTTGTAAAACTGTCTTGTGGTTCGTCCCAACTTTCCAAATTATCCTGATAATTTAAAAACGAAGAAGGGCAATGGGAAATGGAACATTCTCGATGATGTTTTTATATCAAAGTTTCATTTAGATCTGAATAAGAATTTGTAGTTTTAAATGTTTGAAAATTTGATTTCCATAAGAAAAGTTATGTAGTGACTAAATCTTAGTGAATCGTAGTAAATCAAAAGGAATGAAATGAAATGTAAACCATCTTTGTCTGGAATTTTTCCTTTCGAAGATAGTTTGAAAGTCAACTTTACTGAGTTATCTTAAATGTATAATTAGTGAACAATGTTGACATTGGAGGTGACGCTAATAAATAATGATTTGACGTCAACCATTTCACTCTGTTTCTGTATTGCCACAAATAATAAAAGTAAGAAAATTCAGATGAGAAAAGATAGGTAAGTAAGCAATTCAATTTTAGCTCATTATTTTTGAGAAAATTTTGCTGATCGATTTGGTTTGCTTAAGATGAAATTGCAATAACTTTTCATTTAAGTTTTCAGCTATGTTTTAAATTGATCTGACTGAAGGAATGAAGTTTAGCAAGAAACACAATGATTAATTTAGCTGCTATTTTGTTACAATGTCCTGTGTAACCTTGGCAACGTATTCACTATCAGCATTTTTGAAAACATTTATATTTTCACTAATTCTTTCGACTCTTTGATTGGCATAACTCTGTGTAAAATTCGAAGTCTTGAGTTGTCTTATACATCTATTTATTTATAATTATATGCATATGTATATATATATATATATATGTATGTGTCTATGCATATATATTGAAGTATTCACTTAAAGCACAGCTTGAATTTATTTTGTTTTGGAAAAGGGAGGAAGGCATTTTTATAGAAATTAGAACTTATTCTCGTATTATTTTTATGAATATATATATATATATATATTCACGTTTTTTTCTTGCATTTACCCGCAGAAGAAATTAATTTCTTATATTTTAATGAAGTTATTGTTCTTAGCATTTTTACCGCTTGCAAAAGCAATTTGTTTTCAAAAAATAACTACGATTTTTCTAAAGGTAGTTGATTAAAGTTCAAATAGGCACCAAATCTAAAGTAATTTAACACATAAAAGTAATTAAAAGTTCCAAATGCATTATACTTGTCAAATGAGAAAATGATTCATAGATTGTATTTCGTATATTCCAGAAGCTTTCTTTTGGAAATCAGAAAGTGCATTAATAATTTGTATAATAAATCTGTAATAGCTTATATATATAGTCTTGAACAGTTTCCTATTGTCACATTCCTTTGGAAGCGGCTTTCACTTCTTTTCAATTCATAATTTTAGTTCTTAGACTTTTCACGACGATTTATTCTTTAATCGTCTATACTTCTTTATCCGTCGAACTAATATATTTCACAAAGGTCGCTCATTTTTCTTCTTCTGGTCATAAAGTCATTAAGCCTTCACTTCAGTATTGTTTGAACAAATGACAAATATTTCACTCAAGATGTGACATTAAAAAAAATGACTGTGGAAATGATTCGAGAACCTGTCATCGTCTGTGACAGTGAGTTCTGTTAATGCAACAATAAAGCTGCTCAGACTTAAATGATCGATAGATGCGATAAATACATATACATAAATGAAGCAAGAATTAATAATTTTAATCTTAAATTGATATAATTTCAATTATACTAAACATGTTGTTATGAATTTTCTTACTTTTCCGGAGGTCTAAGAGTAAATTGATCTTCATTAATGGCAAAATTAAACAAATATCAACATTAGACAACCTCTATTATCGGGATCGGAAATAATGCCGTTCCTGTACTAAGATTTTCAGGGTAAACTTTGCAGTCATTTTTAATGATGACATAATATAGATAGTATGAACCGTTATGATATAGATAACGTGTTATAGATAACGGTAGTAAGAAAACAAAAACTATTGAAAATCGATTTCTCGACAGTGTTACTCAGTCAAGATTTTTAAATCCATTCTTAAGAAGCTATTATTCAATATTATTTACTGAACTGACTTTCTGTACACGCAAGTACTCTATAATTTAACAATATATAAATTTGCAGTCAAAAAATTAAGATTACTTTTACAGAATAAATTGAGCAAAATTATTTAGTTATTTCTGATCAGTTCCGTTATTATTATTACTGTTCGGAATCTTGGAAAAAAATATCTAAATGTTATTCATTAACCTTAATCCTCTAGAATGTGAATTTTATTTTAGATATTTTTCCGAGAATAATCTTTTTGGATAAAAATGCTGGAAATAAAATTGCTGTTTTATATTTAGGACAATTCACGCATGTGTTTCAAATGGTTCGAACATACACATGGAATCCTTCAACTCAGTCCAATTTAGCAGTCATCGGTAATTTTAACAATGAAGACAAAAAGACAATTAATAACCCATTGCCAACTAAATCGACAAATTTATGTTCGACTCATTGCTTTTCAAATTGTCCTACTTATAGGCCTAATTATAAAAATGGCCAGGTAACAAATATACCTACTGCTGTTCCCAAAAATGGTACACAAAATGATATTGCAAGTATTTCTTCAGAAATTCTGTCTAGTAGCAGTAATCATATTCAGTGCCCAGTGCATATGCTACAATCTCAAACAGCCACGATATGGCAACCTCATCACCAGTCCTTTCCAGTCTATTATCCTATTTCGCTTGATTTCCCGACCAATATTTACCAATGGAGACCTCATCTCTTTTCATCTCAAATAGCAGCACCGATTATGTTCAAGCAAACAGCAAATGTTAGGCCCATAGGTTTGTGGCAGCTTAGGCCTGTCCAAATTGGCCATAAGATTTATTATGAACCTGTGAGTAGCAATTCCACATTTTATAATAGTCCAACATCAATTCTACCTCAGTCGGTTACGTCTGCCAATTTGGTAGCCATCTCAGATAATGATCGGTTTCAAACTGTAAATTCTTTTCATTGTTGTAAAAATATTGCTTTCCCATCTGATTATAATTTCAGTTCCTTACATTAAAATTAAAATTAAAAAGGAAACTGTTTCCAATTTTATTTATACTTTCAAATTTTCAGCAATATTTGGGGAGTAAATTGAGACACTTCTCAGTGTTCATAATAAATATTGACGTCTTTAATCTTTCAGGTTAACTTACCTCAGTTGCCAAACACTACTGTCCCAATCACTGATAATAATATCAGTCGACAAAACAAGTTCCTCCATTCGGAAGCAGCTGGCATTAATCACTCCACGATTTCCAGGTAAAATTAAACTATATCGAATTTTTTAAAAGTCTGGATATTTTCTTTCTTACAATCCACTGATTAATAAAATAGAATTTTTGGCTATCCTCCAGGGTATTATTACCTACTAAATATAGTGAATCGTAACGATTGCTACAAATATTTGTGGCATTGTGCCAGGAACTAAAAGATGTTTTATTATTCAAGAAATTTTCTATTATCTTCAGATTTGATCATTTCAGTAATAATGATTCGGTAAATCTGCCATGGGCTTCTGATACTACTCAACCAAAAAATGGAATTCGCGGAACTCCCTCCTGGCAGACACCTTTTTAGTAACACGAGAAGACAGCATCTTTGATAGAGTTTGTTACTACCTATCCTCTTCACTTATGACTTAACAAATTCCAATTTCATAGGGTTAAGTCTATCGATGCACAAACGAGGTATTTTGTGATATATTCATTTTAAATATTCGATTTCAGAGGATTAACGAAAGTTCAACTATTTCCACTTCCCAAAATCCACAGTGTCAAACTTCTTCCAGTCATCAGTGTTAGTTAAACTATTATTTTTCTTGCAATTCAGTGAAAAATCAGTGAATATTTTCTATTCATCACAAAAACTCGTACAAAGTTACGTGATCAGATTTAAATGCTGAAGAACTGCTATCATAATAAGATTTTATTTTAATTTTGGAACATTATTGTTAGAAAAAAGTGATTTTTAATGCAAATTAATAATATTTGTTGTGCAGTAACAAAAAGCAATAATCGCTTTAACATCGAGGAAATCACTCGTTTTCATAGCATCAAAAAGAATTATTCATGCAGCAAACTTTCAGTTCATGGCAGTTTGTGTCAGCATTCTTTATTACACAAGGTAACACCCTCACCACGACAGCAATGTAATCGGAAAATGACGGCTATTGATTCAGTGGAACAATATAAACGTGACCTGCAATTGCAAATTGAACAGAATCGCCGTCGTAAAGAGGAAGAACGGCAACGTGAGCTAGAAATAGAAAGAAAAGAAATGATAAAGTAAGCTTATGCATAGGTAGAAATTGATAAATTAGTTACTTGTGTTTCAGATTAATTGATAGTATTCTATTTTGAATGGAAGAACTTTTCCAATTAATTTGATTTTTCAACCAGATATTTTTTATAGATTCGAGGAGTACAGACGAAAGATTCAGCAAGAGATTGAGGAAGAAGAACGTAAAGAGAAAAAAAAAATATTGGCAGCACAACATAGAGCAGCACGGATGCGAGCCTTACAGGAAGAAGCGGAATTAAATGCCCGGCGTCAAGCAAAAAATCACACAAGGCGTAATGTCTGCAGTGGTGGTACGTATAATCATCATTATAAAAAATGTATTTATTATCAATGGTTGTATTAGCGATATATTTTTTATTTATGCAGCACAATCGTCTAGTTGCTGTCATTTGGCGATTGAATTCGTAAGGCAAACCAATTCGATTTCGATATCAACATTTCAAAAAATGCTAACTTCGTTCTTTCAGAGAATGCAAGAATGATGGAAGAAGGAAGATCTTCAATAATCGAACCAAATCGTTTAGAATGGTGGGAAAAAAAGAAAGAACATACAAATGCATCAAGATCAATTCATTCACCAGTCATCCCAACTCTTCGGTTTGTTAATAGTTTACATTGCATCAACTTTTATTATTCAAATGTTTTAATTTTAAAACGAAGTGTTTTTATTACTTAAATTCAACCTAACACGTTAGAAACCTGTTGTTGTCATGAATTTTTGATGCTGAATACATCCACTTCTGAAAAGTCTTCCAGAAAAAAGAATGGAATGTTTGCTGATTCTCCACAAAATACGATCTTTGACATATCAGTCAATAATGTACGCGTATCCAGTTGCATTCCATCGGATCGATTTAATAAATCGCATTCATTATCAAGGTAATGCAAGGATACATAAACCACAAATAATTTTTTGCTTTATTTCAACTTTTTTTCCTGAATTCGATCTAAATATTTTATCGTGATCAGAAAAGTATAGGCTGGGAAATTTAAGCTATGATGTAATTTTAGAAAGCTTTAAACAACTAAAGAATTTTTCCAATTTTTCCATCTTAGTTTCTTTTCTCTACATTGATGGACCAAGTATTTGATGCACTAGATCAAGGAATGCTTAAATGGCTTGCCTAACAAAACTATTGTATGAATATGCAGATCGGGTGCTGGCCATTTTCTGTTGTACTTTCATAATTGTTGAAAGTCATACCGTATTAGAATGCTGATTTTTTGTAGATTAAGTCGACGCCGTTATCATTCATCCCTGACTTCAAGACGGAACAATAGCTCGGAAACATCTCCCAGGAAAAAGAATGAAACTTTTACTAATCCTTCACAAAATACCTCCTTTGAAAAATTGGAGAATAATGCAAACGTATCCAGCTCTGTTCGACTTCATCGGAAAAGCTCTCATATTTGTAGTGGAAATTTGTTGATTTGATTTGATTAGGTTTGTAAAGCCTGTTGAAGATTAGAGAATTCCCCCCTTTGATTATTTGAATTTGATAGCAGAGAGGTTTCTCCTTGATTGAAAAGAATCGTTGATATGACTGTCGCTATTTACTGTAGCGATGAAGAATTGTCAGATTGACTGTCATGTGCATCAAGGAGCAAGCGGATTATTTTATTGGAATTTATCGAGACGATATAGACAATTCGATGATTATAATAAGACAATGCAATTACAGTAAAATCAAAATTAAAATGTCGTTGCAGAAACTGCTCACGACACAGCTTAAGGTAGCAAAGAGCCCCTGCAACCAGTAAAAACCTTTTCATAATGAAAATGTTAGACATGGTTGTGAATAGCCGAATGGTGTAGTAGTGGATACAAAATGTCTGCCGATGCTGCTGACCGTGTAACCATTAGCATGTAATATGCCAGCTAACCGCGGAAGCTCTTTTTGGTATCGGTGATCCTTGGTGCTTTACTATGAATAATAGCTTATATCATATTAGTTATGCGAAAGGTTTAGTTATTAGAACTAGAAGAAAGAAAAGAGACTGGCAATATTTAAACCTGCAAAGCTTCGGTCGATACAATATTTCAGACATATGCATAGATTACAACAATTTTAATATTGCATATAAGCCTTGTCATAGGGAACAAAGAAAATAAAAATAAATGATTCATTATACATCGTAGCAATGTTAGATAATGAATTATGCAAAATATAAAATATTTTGGTTTTTCTGACAATATTTGCCAACAATATGAGTCGCCCCGAGCAACTTAGATAATATGAGGTATTTGGTTTATTTATTGTCATGGACAGTTCGACCCAAAGTTTGAGAAAACAGATACTGATCATCTGCATTATTGCGGAAGCAGGAAAATATCGTCTGTTAATACATGAAAGAAAGGGTGGATATATAAGAATTATGGAAAGCTTACATTTCTCATTCTCATATATCTCTACATAGTTTTAGCACTAAGGATATCAAATTTGCAGCAAGGAGAATGAAAATGAGCTCAAGTAAAAAGCACGTGTTTTATGAAACGTTGTTTTGGAACAGTAAGGCATTCCATTCAGGTGGCCTAAGGAGAAGAAAAAAAGGTGCCAGCTATAATTTTACAATTCCCAGTTAAAATTGCACATTTTACCTTTAAATAATAAATATATTTTAAATGAAATGCAGAAATTCATCACTGATGTATCTCATTAAAATTAAACGTCCAAAGTGCAAATCTTTAAACCTAACGCAATTTTAAAAATATAGCATTAAAGAGATTTGCCGAATCATCACCTCCAGATTAATGTGACTAAAGTGCATTTTGCGCAGTAACTATTTTGTTCAAAATTATCAATACAAACATTCATGCGAGTCTCCCAGCTATCTTTCATCTATAGCTCTCGCTGATTTTGAAAATTATCGAATTTAAATTCATTGGACAGATTGTTTATTCAGTAATTCACGACTCATATTTTTTAGCTTGAGTAGCAAATTGATATGATTAGTTTGTTAATATCAACTACAGATGATTGTTATCGGCAGCAAATATTAGCAAAGGAGTACCTGCAATCGGAATAATTTACAAGATAATCAGCATAAGAAAGGAAATAGGCATATTATACGTGCATTTTTTTCAACAAGATATTTAGTCTACATCTATATGGAAAAAATAACACACCGGAAGATGTTATACTCTGTTCTAAGAAATTGATCGATTGCAATATGACAAGGAAAAATTGCCGAGTCATTCCTATACCATAAAAATCGATACCGTCGACATTAGTTATCTTATCACTAATGAATGCACTAGTATGATATTCATTAATACGAATAGCCATTTCGAGAGGAAGCCGATATGGTATATTGGCTGGCTTAGTCTCTGCTGCGTACGAATATATATAAAACACTTGATTCATATTGTACGGGTTCACTATAAAATGTGGAACAAACGAAAACCTGACGGTTACGAATGAAAAAAAGAAACGCTAAATAAGTCAAAAATTTACAAAATAATTAGATTCCCAATTAAAACCACTTCATTACCACAAAATTAATAAACTTAGTGAACTGGGAACGTTTGCATTACGCAGCTACATTTTGCGCTTAATGAGCTTTTGAAATTTTACCTCTGTTTTTGGCACGTATTTGTTTTTGGATTTGTGAAAGATTTGGTCTTGGATATTGTAATGCACTTTAGATACTTTTATAGGGCACGCGTTCTATGTCAGTTACGTCATTTCTTTAATGTACAAAATCAGTGCTTTGCTTAGTGATTTATTTTCGTGTCTATCTTTTAATCCTACATCGGCGAAGCATATACTTCTTGTTTTTTTATGTTTTTCCTGAAGGAACACTTGTACAGTTGGACAAGAAGTGTAACAACTTTGAAGCGTGCTTAGCCAGCGCTTCCTTTTCCATTAAATTTTACAGAAATATGACCTATTACCATCTTGATTATTAGTAAAAATGAACATACCCGAATCAAAAAAGCTAGACATAACGCATAGTACAAAACGTGGAAATTCTTTTTTTCAAATGTAGCACGATGTCTTTTGCTCGGTTCAGCAAAACGATTGAAAGAAGTATACGGTACGAAAGAAATCCTAACAGCTATGTGCAAACTTTTAGCATTGTTTCATCTTATTTCAAACTTTTCGCCATATTTTTTCGATGTTTATCAAGAATTTTAAAAATAAGATAATAAAAAACATAATACATCATGAATGATTGGGAAATAATGCATCATAGATTGAAAAACGAAACATTTTTAGTATCCTACAGATAGATGATCACTTATTTGGCTTTGATCACAGTCAATTCTTGAAGAAGCTGGAAGATTGCATAGTTCTAGTTCCAGTAATTCTCTTTTTTTCAGCCCAATGATCTATAATTCAGTGAAAAATATATTTTCAGTCAAAGGATTAAGGCTGCTGTTATAAAATAAATTATTAAATTATATCATTAGTTTCAAATATCACAAGTCGAGAAAATTAGTAAAATAATAAAAAATGGACAAATTTAATATATATCGCTGTTATAGAGACATTCCAAAGTTTGTTTTTGCTCAGTATCTCTTCTTGATTTTACCTAATATAAGAAGATAAGGCAAAATTATGTTACACAATAGTGAAGAAATTCAATCGACGAAATTTCGAGGTGTTCAGGATTTGTCGGGAATTTTTATTGTCAGCGCAACCTCAAACTCAAACTTGGGTAATTAAACCGTTTAGAAAAATCTGATAATGCAAGGCACGACAAATTCAGCATTGCATCAATAAACATGACAATTACAGATATCAAATCAATAACATGAAAAAATTAATTGCGAACTAGTAATATAATAAAGGAGTAATAAGAGAATTTTAAGTAACTGTAATAAAATGGCCGGGTTGTAGAGACGGCCTATAGGAGACTTGGATGATTTCGAAAATGACAGAAGATGGAGGATTGATAATGAATACAATTGTTGTGTTAAGGAGAGGCTGAGAAATCTCCTTTAATTTACGGGATACAGCTATGCTTGTTAGATTATGGTAGATTAGAATTAACAGGAAATGATTAAACATGTACGAATGTTAGTAATCTTCTGCATTACGAGCAAAAAATCATTTCCCTTTATTCAGTTGTTCTGACATTCCCAACTGAAGGGGTTGAACTCTTTCAGGGGGAAGAAAATAGGGAACATAAATTAAAATTATAGGAGGTCCCTTTGACTGTTGTGTTGAAATATGTTGATTTCCTTTGTCCTGAGAAGACGTTCCTATATTTTCCATAGGGATAGCTAAGATTTCTCTATGATTTGGCGATGTCATACAAGTTGAACAACAGACAGATTGAATCATTTCGAATTTAAGCTTGACCACAATAATTATGAATAAGACTATGAAAATGCTTACACCAATAATGATCAGTTTCTAATGTATCACGAGTTCTGACAACTCTTCTTGTATCAACTCGGTAGCCTTGCCAAATCCTGCTTCCAATTGCTCTGCAAATTCTTCTCCTTGTTGACTTATTTCTTTCCAAAGAATTTCCGTTTCCAATTGGTTGGACACTGGGTTGGTTATGTCCTCTTTCTGAGCCAGTATTTCTAATTCTGCATTGATCCTTTCTAGCTCGAACTTATCGATTATTTCTCCCTTGAATTTAATGGGTTTTGATTTGAGCCCTTTGGTTTTGCATGGAGCAACTAATAATTTTCCATCAACTCTCCTTGCGATAATATCGTTTCTTTGTAATAGCAGATTTGCAGCTAAGGTTGGATTATTGACTGACATCTATTCAATCAACAACAATAGATTGTTCCGATTTTGGCAACTTCGTTGGTATATTAAGCTTAGTCGTTGATTGAATTCTTGTACAGGCTGTCAACGACATATTGAAATCTTGTATTTTCCGGATCAGTTGCTTCTTGCGGATTCGTCTCCATCATAATTATTTGTCCTTTAAGAGTTATGTTTGAGCTTATTTCCAGATTGATTGCCCTTCGACTCCAGTTGCTGGTTGAATTTCGACTTTCATGTCAATCATAACCTGTGTGTGATGTCGCCAATCATAACCTGTGGATTAAGAAACTCGCAGTTTGCTACTGTTGAGGTTACGTTTTCACCTTTGAAGACAAATGATGTTTGAAGTTCGTCTATAATTATATGATTTCCGTATCTCTGCTGCGGAATATGCCACATTGGAGGCATCTGTGAAGACATGGATTTGAATTTGATTTGAGAATTTGATTTGAGTAGTCTGTTACGAATCGCGGAAGCTCCTTTATGTTTGTTGGCCAGTCAGATATGAGAGAATTCCATATTTCAGCATCTTCGTCGCTTATAAGTTGATCCCAGCCATTATTCTTTTTCCACAGATTTTGCAGAAACAATTTAAGTCGGATCATTATAGGGACGAGGAATCCCAGCTCATACTGAGAAGCGACAAATTGTAAAAGTGCTCTCTTAGTTAGTTCTTTCCCAGTCCATGGTTTTTTTGTTAACTGGATAGTGTCCCTGACATGATCCCAATTGATGCCAAGGATTTTCTTTCCATGTTCGCTCGATCTTGTTCGGCAATTTTGGTATTGAAGTCTTCGTCATTTGACAGGAATTCTCGGATATTCATTGCTGCATCACCAAAAATGGATTTTGTTTCTTCATATTTCCGTAAGGCTTCTTCTGTATCCATAGCTGATAATATTGTTGTCCACATAGAGATTCTTCCCCATGAGTTTGGTTCCATTGATTTCGAGATGATGATTGAGCGTCGCTGATAGCAAAAAGGGCGATGAGATTACTCCAAAGGGAACTCTTTTGAAACGATACGTTTCAGATTCTCTTCAGTAACTGCGCTATGAATATCTTAACCAGAGAAACCTGGTGCAATTCTGTCGATGGATGGAGTTCCAGTTGTAGGAATGCTTTTTTCCACATCGGCAATAATTCTTCATCATTCGGAAGCGTAATAATATTCCTACTAAATCTGGAAGCATGATGGGTCCACGGTAGAGAACTTCATTTAAACTCCGTGTACCTTTAAGATGAGCGGATGAGTCATGGACAATCCTGAGTTTTGCTATAGGTTTGTGTGGAGCTATAACTTCGTGGTGAGGCAAATAATGAATCATACCTATTCGATCCATGTCCGGGTGAACTTCCTCTATTATTTCTAAATGTAATTGATCCCGGATGGTTTTATCGTATTGGTATAGCAATCATTCGTCCGCCTGCAGTCGTTTGATTAGTGTTTTTAGTCGACCAAAGCATAAGCCAAAGTTGCTTCCCAACTTGACCTTTGCTTCTTTCCACGGCCAACAGATTTGGTATCTTCCATTTTGTTTGGAGATGCTTTCCTTGAAATGTTCCAATGCCTTTTCATCGTCTTGGCCGTTAGGTTGCTCTTGAATACCTATGAATTCCAATTTCCAGAACCAGTGACATTGGCCACACATATTCGTTCGGCTCTGTCTGAATAGGAATTGGGATTCCAGTTATGTATCCACTTCCTGTTAACATAGGTCCAAGCTTGGTGGAGTAAGGAAAATCCGGATTTTAGATTTTGGCTTTTCCTATTTTGATGAATTTAAAGAAGTGGTCAGTCCCGATGAGTATATCAGGTTGTTTCCAATGACTTTTCGGTCCATCCAGCTGGTCTTGATCAGTTATGGAGGCTAGATCATGCCCATTTAAGTTAACTACTTGCAACTTGTTTGTCAACTTGTTCATTTTGTCCTATTTTTACTTTTGTCCTATTCTTACTACAATTTCTACTTTGGTTGTGAGGCACGTCTTTGATATCTTATTGCCAAATGAAGCAATTCGTATCTCGTCTTCATTTCCTTGAGGATTAAGACGCTTTGCTGGATATAAAGGATAACTGCGAGCCACAACCAAACAATGCTAGCTTTTTCTTGAATTTCCGGCGTTTTTGGATTGCTCACTGTTATTTCTTTACACAGGAGTAAAACTTCTCTTTCGATCCTCTTCATTAAATTGGTCGAGGTTGGCGGATTTGCCTTTTGATTGTTTGGTCCGGCATCTTGTACGTCATATTTGGTGTGACACAATGCAGTATTATGTAGACCTTTGCAATAGAAACATTTTCGTTTGACTTTATTGCAACCGTTTATCTCATGTGCTTTACGCAGACAATTGAGGCATACTTTGATTATCCCCAGACGTTTCAATCGTTGTTTGAAGGTGGGATACTCTTGGCAATCAGCATCCCAATGTTTTTTGTTACAAAAAATACAGGGTCTTCCTGGTTTCCAAATTGTAACTTTTTTTGAATTGATATCCTCTCTTTGATCTTTTGAAAGGTTGCCTGATTGCGACCAAGGCAGATGTTTCACCTCTAGTTTTATGTGGAAACTTGTGAGGCTTATCCTGTAATACTTTGCCTTCCCACTATTAGAGAATTGATTTCTGGTAACTTGATTTCTTTCGACCAATTTCCCTAGAAATGATCGTAGTTTCGCAACTGACCATACTTGCTGTTCTTCCTTTTGTTAGTATACTTTGTCCATGATCCAATTCGGCAGTCTCGTCTCAATTATGTTTTCAATGCTAGAATGTTCCAGGTTCTCACCTAGGGCTTCCAGCTGTCGAACTACCCTTTCAATGGTTTCAATCATGGCCTTCCAATCTTTCACTCCTTTTGATGGACTCTAGTTCCTTGTAGAGAGACTTTTGATGGTAGACGACTTTCCGAATTTGTTGATTAGAATGTCTCTTATAACTTCATAATTTTCGGGAGCGATGTCGTAGCCTCTTACGGCTAGCAAATCTTCCCCTCGGAGCAAGAGAGTAAGTAATTTGGCTTTTGAATGATTAGAATCCGATGCGTGTGGATTGCAGCCTCAAAGCCACTCCAAAATTGTCTCCATAATCTAGGGTCACCACTGAATGTTGGTAGTGGTAACTGGGGCAAGTTTATGGATTGTTGCACTGTTTGCGGTGTTTGTTGTGGATCTGGTAATTTTATTTGGGCTCTACCTAATTCTTGAAGTATTGCCTCAACATCATCTTGGTGTAATTTTAGAGCCACAACAGTTTCTCTACCACTATTTAATAAGGTTAAAATACCTTTCTCGTTGATGACCGTCGCATATTTTTCTTCCTCTTCTTTTTCTTCTGCGGCGGCGAAACTTTCTGGATGAATTCCAGCAATTTTCATTGTCAATTCAACATGCCAATGTATAGCTCGAAAAATTTGATTTTCTGATTGAGGACTCTTCTTCTCGCCTCGCATTGTTTGGAAAGTTCATTGTTTGGTAACCGTACGTCGAGAGGCGTCAAGTCCATTCTTTGACTTCCTCGATAAGATGTCCCAACTTCTGTTTTCGGTCGACATGTCCCGGTTGTGTGGCACAACAAATTGTCGGAATTTTTATTGTCAGCGCAACCTCAAACTTGGGTAATTAAACCGTTTAGAAAAATCTGATAATGCAAGGCACGACAAATACAGCATTGCATCAATAAACGTGACAATTACAGATATCAAATCAATAACATGAAAAATTAATTGCGAACTACTAATATAATAAAGGAGTAATAAGAGAATTTTAGTAACTGTAATAAAATGCCGGGTTGTAGAGATGGCCTATAGAGACTTGGATGATTCGAAAATGATAGAAGATGGAGGATTGATAATGAATACAATTGTTGTGTTAAGGAGAGGCGGAGAAATCTCCTTTTTTATGAACAGCTTGCTTGTTGGATTATGGTAGATTAGAATTAACAGGAAATGATTAAACATGTACGAATGTTAGTATCTTCTGCATTACGAGCAAAAAAATCATTTTCCTTTGTTCACTTGTTCTGACAGGATTATCTTGCTGCACTTTGTCAAGAAAACTGGTAATCCATAAATACTGTTTTTATATAGTGATTGAATGATTTATAAATGTAGTAAGACACTCCCCTCAATATATAATATATAAGCCGCACTTTTCCATGATCAGATGTATTTATAGACATTATCGACATAGTTATTTTTGTGGATTTCTTACTATGCTTCTGCATTATGCATCTTTAAGAAAAGGTAAATTATGGACGACACGCTTATTATTTTAAACCGAAATTTTGCTGCAGACATCACTAAGAAAGAAATCGTTTTGATTCTGAGGCCTTATATTTGCTACGATAAAGATGACTATTAACAAATAAAATTTTTAGATTCTTCCAGGCTTGTAAGCAAGCTACATGCGATTCTGTATACACTGTATTTTACATTCAATATATGTCAGTTATTGTCTTATAAATCGAAAAGCCTTCCACTTAATTTGGAATGATAGCTTTTTCTTTCTTTTTTTTTCTTTTTTTATCCTGATAGAGATTAAAATAGCAGTTAAAAAATGACCATTTAGATGGAACTCAGTAGAAAAGTTAGTATAAGATTTAGACGAACCTGAGAAAGAAAATGTTTAGAGCACCTGTTTGATATTATAATTATAACAAGGGAAAACACTGCAGCAAAGAAAGTTGCTTGAAAAAAGCGAATTCAAAAAAAAGTGTTTGATGAAAAAGAATTGGACTAATGTTGTAATATCCTGATTTCTAAACATGTTTCTAGTTTCAATTAAAACGGCTGTATAAATAGCTAGAACAACACTCACACATTAAGGAAGCAACTGTAATGGATTGTTGATACTAGTTAGTAGAATTTTTAAACTTGTCGACCGGAATTTCCGACATAAAATGCGCTGAATTGTTGTTCATTTAAGATCTTAACTGCTTTGGTTGCTTATCTTGAACTTTAAAGACGGATATTTCATGCCGAATTTTACCATTTTTCGTTAAGGCGAAATATAACGGAAATCTATTTGATCAATTAGAGATAAACTGTGCATTATGAAGTTTTTCGTTGTTGTTGTAATCGATCATTTTCCTTATGATATTGAAATATTGGAATTTTGGCATTATTACTACAGTTATTTCGTAGCTAATCTTCCGATTAATATAATAGAATTTTGCGTAAAAAATTTGCATCATTGAAGAATAGAAAAAAAAAATTTGAACGAAGATTCAATATATATGCAAACTATAATAGCTGAGTTTGAATCGATCTCAATTAATGAAAATCCTTGGGATTCTGGTAACTTATCCTCGTTCACATTTCTTCGATCATGCATCTCTGATCTAATCATGCGAAAGCTGGAATTATTATTGATTTTATAAGTGATCCACAATTTCAGAACTGTGTAGAAAATGATTTTATATTTATTGAAGCTTGCAGATGACCCTTATAGCACTGTTTGATTATGCATGCATACTACATCATTTCCTTAGGTACTTGCTTTTTTATGCTCATTCAAGCATATGAAAACGGATTCTCAAGTTTTCTCCCTTAGTTGTTCAGATCGTTTAGTAAGCCAGTAAATTATTTGAACAAATTTACTAAGTAATTTTTCATTATTTTGATGACTGATTACGTCGAATAAAGATTTGTTATGAGATATTTCCACAAAAAATAAGTTACTCAGAAATCGATTTTTATACGCAGCTTACAGTTGCATTTGCCAGTTTCAGAATGCAAATTTCCGAAAATTGATGTTAAATGGTTACAGTGTTATAGCTCTTTGTTTCTTCTAACTTCTTTGGTTGTTATAGAATCAACAGCTTTCATTACTGATTATTATTATTTCTGTGACTTCCAATTCCGGCTATCGAACAACCGATTAGTTAATTTTAATTAAGAAATTTTAAAGATTTTAGATATCGTCTTTATTTTGTTTCGAAAAAAAATATCCACTTTTTAAAATTAAGGTCATATTTCAGTTAATAATAATTCTTCGCAACTTATCACTTTCATTAAAATTGAATTAATGGTTATAATTGCGAATAATTAAAAGAATCAATAATGATTACCATAATTGGAGTCGCAGAAAAGCTCGCAAATAGATTTTCAAGATATCTTATACAATACAACAATTTTTACTCGAATTAATAGTTTGTATAAAATGTTTCAGAATGAGAATTTAGAACAGGGCTCGCTTGTTGAATTAGTGGTAAAATTGCTGCTGATGGGTGAAGATAAAATGTTTCCGCTACGTGCTTATCCTACAATGCAATTAATTCAAGTTCTGGAATAAATGAATTATATTTAAGGAAAGTTTCACTTTTTGAGTATTAGATAAATAATATCTTCAATTTTTTGATTTAAATATTCTATTTGATCAATAGATTCAACATCGTGAAGTACTAAATTTACAATTACCGTTTTCTGTTAGGTTGTAGGGACGAAGAGCAAGGTTATAACATCTTAGAACATTACAGAAATTTGAAGGAAATTCGAAGCACCTAAACGATAATCAAAATGTTTGATGAAGTTAATAATCAGGTGAGATGCAAATGAAAATTTTCATCCTAATGATTTTGGTGTTCATTATGTTGATTTTCCAATAGTTGTATACTGTTTTGTACTCGGAAATATGGAAAAGATGAAATATCTAGTGCATTAATTTAATCCCTTAATAGTGAAGTGTAATAATGCAGCTAAATCTTCAAGTAAAGAATAGGAATTCCATTTGGCTTCTTTCCATATTTCCATTTTTTATTCTAACTAGATTTTGAAATCAAATCAATTACATATGTTTGACATAATGCGATTATTGAAAAGATCTTTAACAAAAAATGTGTCAGAAATTTAACTATTTTAATGGTATTTCTATTTCATTTCATCCAATAAGGTGCATTGTAATATGCTGGAAATTCTCGAGAGTGATTTTAAAAACTTCATTGTTCGCGTCCTGTTCCAGAAGCAGACAAAGAGTGAGAAAAGTGTGATAAATCTTTTTAAATTAATCGGTCAAAAGTTCCATCAGATAGGAACTTCGAATGTTTAGCTGATGAAGCAGTAAAACATCCGCTTCCGCTTATTTAATATTTTATCGGAAGTCTGATTTTGTTCCTTATTTAAATATTGCTTTGCTAGGGATTTCTCCATAATTCATTCTTTGGTTGTATTTCAATTCATGTTGAGAAAGGTTGTATCCACCTTACTGATTTTGTTATATCCTGATTTTGTTATATCGTGAATTTTGAATTGATGAAGGAGTGCTGGTCGTCCCATATTATCCATCTCAAAAAGTGTCTTCATTGGAGGGAGGGAAGAGACAGAGACAACAGAAAGCTAACGGAAGCCGAAACCTACTGTTCAGACGTCTTTTCTTGAATGTAATGCAAAGTATCCAGTTGTTGTTCGATAATGTTCGTTTAGATGAATAACAATGGAAAAGAATCAAGAATCATAATGAATAAAGAGAATATGCGGATTATCTTTATTAAAATTCGATTTTTTTGACTTTCCATTAATTATGTTTCATTTATGCCTTCATAACAATGTCGACAACGATAATTAATCAAACTTAGATAATCATGCTTAATTGGGTATCAGCCGCAACGTGACATAGAACCGTGTCGCGAATCAATTCCTAACATTATAGCAAATTGTCACATAACTAGGTTTTTGTGATTTCCCGTTAAGCCTGATTTATGCCATTCGAGGTTTGTATTCGAGGTTTAATTAAAACACTTGTTAACGTTTTTCTTCGTTACATGTTTCATTACATTATTTCAAGCTTATTATTCGTTAGGGGTGGGTGCAAGTAAGTGTTTTTTTCACTACTATTCACCTTCACATTATTGTCCGCTTACCTTCACATTTCTATGCTTCCGCAGATTTTGCCAATCATTTTGCTTTAAATTTTCAATTTTCCCGTACTTCAGAATGTTTATTACACTCGTTTGAAAATAACTGTTATAAAATTATTAATAAAGTATTGGAACTATTCATTGCTTACTATTGTGGCATTATAAACGTTGATTTCAATAGTTCTTTAACTTAATTTGTTTAAGCTGGTTATCGTGGAGTAGAGAAAAACGAAAGAAGGAAAAAAAAGTCAAGAAGAAAATCTTAACGATAAGCTAAAGGCCAGAATATGGCGAATCAGGTGGATGATGCGGATAATACATCAGAAGTTAAAAAACAAAAAATTGAGGTAATATTTTGTTTATTTCGTGCATTTTTTATTGATACATATTATAAATATAGTGATGTCTTTTATCATTTAATAGAATAGAATCGATTATGTTAAATCTGTTTTTTTTTTCTGCAGTATATCGTTAGCAAAAAGGAATCATATATGAATAATTTATAGTGAAACATAGGTGTTAGCGGACATTTTGCAGTATTGGTATTGTAAATATCGGATGGTTGTTCTAGCCGGGATTAAATTATGATGCACCATTCAAAGTGTCAATGCCAAGCTCCCAACTACGTGATTTGGATTTGGTGAAGTGGTTGGACAACAAACTTGGTGATAACAATGAGTTATGGAGTGGTCGACAAGCAGCATCGTTACTTTCACGCGAAATGTTGGTAGAATTGGAAACATGTTTTCAGGCATTGGAACCGCATGTTAAATTGAAAATTGTATTAGCTATACCGCATTTATCTTATCGACTTATTACAATGGTGCGTTTCTTTTTTTCCTTATGTGGTTGGAGGATATTTAATGTAAAACAAATATGAACATGGTTATTGTTATAATATTCTTTTCTGATCTTAAATCTTAATCGGTAAAGTAAGCAGTGAAAATAGACGTACACTTTTAAAATGAAGTATTATTAATTATCTCATAATGGAAACTAGATGTGTTTTTTAAAATGTGTCTTGTATAAATTATTTATCATTATATTCGTTAATTCTCAGACTATCTTGTTTTCATTTCAGTGGAAAGAACCACTAATAAATTTATTGGATCTGGCTCGTAGAGATGCTGATGACTGGATTGAAACCGTTGCTGATATGTATAGGGAATATCCTAATCGACAGTGTATAATACCAATACCTTCCAATGCGGATTCATATTTCTGTAAATCACTTGATGAATTGAGAAAAATAGGTAAACTTTTGTCTTCCATTAATTTTCACTTTGGGAATTATTCTTCTTTATCATAAATCTGTAAGAGGAACTGCATTTTATTCATATGAATCGTAAAAGAGAGATTCTTGCAAAAAATCTAATATGTGTTTTTCCCTATATCTATATGGAATTGTAATTCTTTCTTTATTAGTTAGGTACGCAAACTTCTATCTATTTCTTAATTAACATAAAGAAACTGTGCGAGTAAGATAAAATTAAATATGAAATATCCCGATGTTGGAAAAAATTTTTCCTGGTTTTTGAAGCTATAAGTTTATAATTTTTTTTTTCAGTTAGGAAACATGCCGCAAATAATAATTTACGATTGTTACCCCTTGATTTAAATTCAGTGTCACAAAGTGCAATCATGGTATATTAATTTTGAATTCGCTGTAGAACTATTTACAATAACGAATGCTTTACTTGTTGCTGATTTTTCCTCATTACAGCATTATTTTATTGTTTGTCCCCGTTTTGTGATCGTCTTATATTTTACTGACAAATTCGGATTTTTAGACACGTTTTGGTTTAACCGAAATTGAAAATCGGAAACATTTCAATTTGAAGCGACGCGCTAAATCATATACACTAAAAGCTGAGCTTTTGAAATGTTAGTGATGTAGTATTTGCTTTGAATTGGATTTAATTTTTCGAAATCGATAATATTTAAATGCTTTCTGGAAATGAATTATTTTGGTAGCAAGTCGGAAAAGAATTTTTTCTTGATATTTGCAACATATTTGCAGTAGCAGAAGTTGGTTGCAATCGAAATAAAAATCAGAAGCTTGACGTGGTATCACAAAGTTTTCCAATTCGAATGAGAAGTACTGTCAGAAAACCGAATAATGATTGTAAATTTCTTTTTCGATTAGAAAAAAAAGTATAAAAAGCATTCAAAAAGTATAGGGAAAATTTTCCAACTATATATTCTAGTATTTCTTTTTTTTTATTTTTGGAAACATCATAAGAATGTTTTTGTTTGGGCAATTGCATGTTGGATAGGAAGATCATGCAGATTTGGGCAATTGCAGAAGAGAAAAATTTGTGTGCTATTCAGATATCTAGTTAGAATTCTCATTCTCATTACACTGATTATTCTCACGCAATTCATATAATCAAGGGCAGTGCACGTTAGTGCCCACTGTTCGCTGATAGCACTGTTGACAGTGTTATTGCACGGATTACTTCTATAGTTTTAAATGGAGTTTTATCTATTTTTTTGTGTGGTGTTTTGAAATTTGAAACTATTTGCTTGGAAAATTTGATGCTTTTCATATATTCTAGTACCAATGCGTGGAATCCCAACCACAAATACTTGTAAATTATCTGCTGGTTTTACGAACGAACCACGCAAATTTCAAAGACAGTTGACGCGACGCGAAGGTGGTGCTAAGTTTATTGATATTGGTGATTTGCCGCAGGCATTGAGTGTTCGTCGAAAAGAGCAAGAAGCAGAAGAACGCTCAAGACGACAGCAAGAGAAGGAAGAACAGAAAAAGCGTGCACTGGTTGAAAAGACTGTAAAAGTTAATAGTTCCTTAATTTCATGTATTTGGAAAGCAAAATATAATTTATTCTTGCGAATTTTGATAGAATACATTAACCGCTGCATGTTTACAAAACAGTGTTTGATTAAATAAAGTATTATTAAGTTTTAAATTTTTAGGAAGCAAAACGAGCTGCAGTAGCTGCGCAGAAAGCCAGAGAAGCTGCTGCTGCCGCAGTAGTGGATGAAGTCGCAGCGAAGTCAAATGAAACAGTTTCCTCTTTAGTTCAAAATAACCACGCTTTGAATCATCACGAAAATAATACTGTAAATAACGAGACTAGTGACTCAAAACAAGAAATCAGTAAACTCTCATCCTCCTACGGTGATGTTCGCGAAGTACCGACAATACAATCGGAACAGAATCAAGAGCCGCAATTGTCTCCATCTGCAACTCATTTATCTCGGGTATTGCTCCTTCCTGAAGAAAGTGTGTTATAGTAGTTTCAGACCTTACACGACAGTGTAGGATTTTTGAAGTTACTATCGATTTTTCTGAGAGTTTTTTTGTTTTGACAATTAACAACTTATTTTCTGTGGTCGAAAATCACATTAGAAATCATAGGTAACCGCGTTAGGGCATCAGTTTACAAATTTCATGTGGAAATCATTTCTGAGGTTATAAAATAGTACTCTTTATTATCAATAATTTATCTAGCGTGAATCATTCGCACGTCGGCAGTGTGAAGAAATGTTGTCTTGTGCCAATGTATTGAATGATGAAGGTCATCGTATGGTCATTGCTTTCATGTCCGGTAACAAAAGTGGGTAAATTTGTTTATAAAAAGATAAGCATTTTTGATCTTGTTTTTTTTTTTAGTTGTAGAAAACGATTTTCAGTTTCATAACCATTACTAACGTTCACCTCACAGATAGGAGCAGATGGTATATTTAGGTGAAAAGTTAGTTTATATTGCGAGACCATAATTTTTTGGAGGTGGTCCGAAAAAATCTAAAAATAGACAGTAAAGCTTAATAGCGGATTAGAAAACTATTAAGATAGGAATTATGAACATTTGAAGCAAAATCGAAACAGACTGGCTCTTAGTTAAACTTTTTTGTTATTATAGCTTAGCTGGCTCTATATTTTTGATGCATTTGGTTCAGAAGATGTTTCAGTTCATCCGTATCCTCATTTGGGTGATCTTTTGACCTTGAAGTTGTCAGAAACTTACGAAGATGAGGCTCGACCAGATGGTACAGTACAAAAAATGCGTGTGGAGACCTTTTTTCAGGTATTGTGACATTAATAACGTATGATTTTGTTTCCACACTCCATGCTAGCATTATAAATCTCCCGAAGATTGGTAATAATAATTTGGAAACTTTACTGTCATCTACGGTTTTAAATTGCTATATTATTGATAAGCATATTCTAGCTAAATAATTTCTGTGCCAATTTATTCTTTATACGCAGTTGATGTGTTGGAAAGACTCAAGACTCTGTTACATTTGAAATAATTATACACACTGCAGCGTGGTGGTCTAGACCAAACAGATTTTTCCAGAATGTCATATTCATACCTATTTTAGATGGATTATCGAACGGGAGAATGGAAGCGCCTCCGAAAAACACGTGCTTTACGCCCTGAAGAAAACGCATATTGTAGCAAACGATCATGCAATCAACACAAACTTTAGTGACAAGTTGATCTAGGAAGGAATTAATTTGTTTTTAGTACAGTTTTGTTAAACTCATTATGGACTTTGTCTTAATGATATTTATATATGTCTTGGAATCCAGAAATGTAGATTTATACTCGTTTTTTTGTTCGTCTTGATTAAAATTTCTTCTTAATTTAGGAATTTTAGTTTGAAAGATCGAATTTAAAAAATTATTTTACGGTAATTTACATGCAGTTGCACTATTATATACAATTTTTATTTCATTTGTAACCTCGCGCTGTAATTTTGTGTGCTAAACTGTAGATGTTAGGATGCAAAAATATCACATGACATTGATTGATATGATTTACAGTTTTCAGGGGTTTTTTGTGTCATCAAAAGGAAAGAGGATAGAAATTTTTTTTATAAGAAGAAATGGAGGAAAAATACATCTTTTAAACACATTGGAGGATTATGGTTGAATCAGATCGTATTTTGATCATTACTCTCCGAGCTTCAGATTTTCCCGTATATTTTATTATGCTTTTTTTTTGCTTCTATCGCTTCGCATACTGTCGTTAGACAGTTGGCTAATGTGTCATTTCTAGTTTGCTATGTTTTTATTTCATATTATTTATATTTCTATTTTTTATATTTCTACTTCTTATCCTTTCTTCGATGGATTGAGTTCTTTGTAATTTGTACATTTAATATTGCTTTATTTAAATAATGAAACTGCTGTATAACGATCTTCTGTATATGTTGCTATTTCCTTTACCTATTCGACGGTCGTGTTTTTCAGTTTGTGGCTTTTTTGAAAGTTGTGATTTTGATCATGATTTGGACGTAAATATTTTTCTTTATCGATTATTGTTGTATTGCATAGTTTGCTAGAGCAACTAGGAATAGGAAATCTAATTGTTGTTGATCAAACGCCTAGTTTTGCGTAAGCTAAATTCGTTTATTAAACTTATTAATCAAACTCAAGCAAACATTCCATGACATACAATAATATTCGGGACTTGAGGAAATATAAATGTTAATATAATTTTATTTTATAATTATAGTTATTTTGGATACGATGAAAATAACAAAAAAAGAAAAAAGTAAAAAAAAAAACAAACAAAGGGACATGAATATATAAAAATGAGAAAGCCAGAGCGGAGAGAAATGAATGATCGCTTATTTTTGGAAAGAAAGAGTTTAAAATCTTGGCGATATCAAATTGAACTGTTGTAATGCTCAGAACCAAATATTTACGAAATTGTAGTTATTGGGACTTAAACTAAGTGTTTAACTAATAATTATAACTATTTAATACGTATAATAAATTGTCATAACTTTAATGTTCTGCTGGCGTGTAAAGAATTGATCTCTTTACTTGGATTATGAATTCTAATGCAATTTTATATTTTTGACTTATTTGTTAGATTCGATGAAATCCATTTACATAATGATAACTAAGCAACATATTTTTCCGCGTCAACATTGTCTCTAACGTCAACAATTAATCAGGAAGAGATAAGATTTGCGGAAGATTTCATTCACTTTCTCATAATATATCTTCCGAATTAGGTAAAAAAATGACAGGTAAATCACGGTCTGAAAAATAACAACGAATGGAGATCCAAAAATTGAAAAAAATGAATAATGAAGGAATAGAGATGATGATGATGATGATGATGGTGATGATGATGATTCCAAATAATTTCTTCCATGGATTACACGCTATTCGTACATATCAGAACTTATTTAAATTCTAATAACTTTCGTTCTAAGTATAAAATTGGTAAGTTTGCAATGCTTGTACAGGAACAGGTGCGTTTTCATACGTATTTTGATGAATCGCTAGATTTAGGTATTTCGAATGACAGATATCTCAGTTAGAAATCGAAAATTTGCTTAAAGGACATAATTTTAATGGAAATTACTTTGTACCAAATATCGAGTGGTTACGAATCAGTTCTTGAATTTATTATTCTTTATTTTAACTTTATCTAAAGATGCATTGCAAAATCATTAGCTTATTAGTGGCTATTTATAATTTCATCGATATATTCAAATTTATTTTATATGAAAATAAAACTATATAATTACATAATTTCGTTTTTGATTGTCTGCTTTTAAATGGTTCTTATAAAAATTTATAATCGAATAAACTATGAATCATTATCTTGTTACATGTTCATATGCTTTTTTTAATCGTGCATTCAAATACAGTACAGTATCACAAAAAATTTTATCAGCGAAAACATTGGAATGATGCGAAATATTTCAAAAGAGTTATCTTATTACATCGATATGTCTTATTTATTCCGGTAATAATGCAAATGAATAGTAGTAGTCTATTCATTTGACAATGATGAAATTCATTTCAGGTACAAACAATTGTCAACATGAACTTTTTTGTAATATAAGCTTCAGCGAAACTAAAGCAATAATGAACATACAAATGGACATTTAGGGAACATTGTTTGACATTTTTTATCAAACAATTGAAGTTTTTTTTCAAAACTTGAAGTCAATTGTAATTAAATTTGATTCCAATTGCCAGTACCGAGAATCGTTTTTTTCGGGCTCTCTCATGGCACATAAAAACAATTTTCAATAAATATGTTCTAATATTAAGAAAACAATTTACAATTGATTGTAAATTTTGATACCTTTTTTTTTTGATATATATTTACAAGTAAAAAATTGTAAATTTTTGAACGAGTCGAAAAATTTTTAAAATAGTTTATAAATATTTCAGCAATATGATTCGTTACAAGACGCTTTCTATCAATGTTATTAATTTGAATTGTGATAGTATCATTGTCGATATCCAAAATTATTTGCAATTTAAATCTTTGCAGAACAATGCTTTTATTATATTGTATTTCTATTATGTTAATATATTTTGGATACTTTATATCACCATACAACATCATATTCATATTTATTCAATGTTATCCCAATGGAAGCTTTAGGCTTTAATTTTTAGCCGATATCTATTCTGATTCTTTGATCAGTTTTAGTTAATTTTGTTATTTGATTTTATGGTTGCTTAATAAACTTCTATATTCTTCCTGATATTAATTCACTTATATATTCCATATTGTATAGCATATAATTCTATTTAGTTAGAGGATTCAGATTCCTGATTCAGAATTGTAATACATCATTTCTATTGGCATTTCAGAAATTTGCACTTGTTTTAATAATTTTTTAGCAAAATAACTGGACATTTATGGCAATATATCATTTATTTGTATTATAGTTATACTGTCGTTATGATCATGCCTCCATTTTCATGGAATTCTCCATTTAGATTCTCAAATCTTTTGATTCATTACGTAGAACCTCATTCATTACAGTGTTTAATGATGATAGATGAATAGTAAACAAGAGCAAATTTGTAACTGCAAAAAATTGCATTTACAATTGCATACAAACAAAGAATAAGACTATTCAAAAAAAAACTAGAAAGCTCGGAAACAATGGCATTCTGTTTCATCATTATAAATAGAGTTTGCATAACGAATCTGGCGAATAATCTAGGCATAAGATCATCCGGCGAATAATCTATCAGACATGAGCAATAAAACTTTTTAAATAAAAATTGAAAAAAATTTCATAATAAGTTCTAATATAATAAGGCAATGTAACATATTAGATACAAACAATAAGCAAAAAAAAAATCAGAGAAATATTTTTTAAATAGGATGAAAATTAATAGTCCTAAATAAATTAAAATACTCTTAAATAACAACAGAAAAAGATTTGCATAGAATATTCCAGTGTATTGTAAAAAAAAACATGTTAAACAGATGCAACAAATAGTAAAATATTAGAAAAAAAAAATATTAGGGAAACGTTTTTTAAATAGGTTCAAGATAAACACTTTCACATAGGCAATGGAATATTTTCATTTTTATATTTCCATATGTTTTACTCTATCGCTTCGTTTTAAGAAATTTTGCATCATATTTATACACTTTGTTGACATATTTTAATTTAGATTCTTACATCTATTTGTTTTATTACTTAATTTTAATTCTAAAACTTTTTCACTTGATAGTTTTATAATAAAGACTTAACACTTCTATAAAAATCATTACACAGTCATTTCCAATTTTGACGTACAATTTCTGACTTAATTTTTTCAAGAGCAATTTTTTTCCATATTTTATTCGGTATACGGTCCATGGTGGCGGTATCTCTAGCGGTATCGATTGCAACTGCGGAACTTGTGATAGCAGTATCTGTGACTTCGGAACTTGTGATAATAATGCATGTGGCAGACGAATCCATGATGCAACATTTGTGGCAAAATTACATGTGGTGGCAGCATTTTTCTCGGCGAAGTCTGTAGCAAAAATGCCCGCGGTGATATTACCTGTGTCGGCAGTGCTTGTGCTAATATAGTACCAGAGGCTGCAATATTTGCGGCGACAACATGCGTCGCTGCAGTAACTGAGATGGCGATATCTATAGGTGGAAACATTTGTGGCAGTGGTACAGGCGAAAATGACATTTGCCTGGGAAAAATACTTGTTGCAACGATGCTTGCGGTGATAATGTTCGTGTCGGAGATAGATCTGGCGATGTATCAAAGAACGCAAAATCGTTGAAATTGTTCAGTAGATCATCCATACCCGGGTCGTGAGTCAAATGATAGGTTAATATGTTAAGAGTTCAGAGATTATGTGAGACAAATTTACTATCACATTTCGGACTTAAAGCATTTTACCATGAGACATTTGTTAAAATAGTTGCAGTGACTTCGTTACCTAATAGCTATGCTCCCGATGAAATTGAGATTTAATTTTATATGTAAAATTACAAAATATAATTCATGACTGTTCGTAAATCCAAAAGAGAATAGTGAAGAATGACTAAAGAGATAAAAAAAATTATAATATTTACTTCATAGATGCATATCTCTCGTAAGTCAACATAATTTTATTTGTTTCGATTTTGAATAATGAAAAAGCTATCAGTTATGAAAAACAAAATTGTAAGATGGAATATGCATCCTCCTGTGGTTGCATCAGATTCAAATTATTATGAGCAGTTGCAAAAAACGGTGAATCGGGGACGTAGTTATTTACGACATGTAGTCCAATTGAGTTGTCATTATCCGATGGCGGAACAGGTTTCAATATATCATAATCTATAATTCACAAAAAAAATCAAAATAAAAAAAGATGTCTCTAATTTTATTGATCTGAGTGATTAGCAGAAAAAACCTGTGTAATTTCAAGTTTTTTTGCAAATAAATGAACATAGTTTGAAGAGGAAATGAAATATCATCATTTGAGTTGATGCTATCCAGGATAACATTTTTTTTCTTGTTAAAAGAGAAATCCAAAAATTTTAATGTAATTAACAATGTTTGAATTCCTGAAATTTTTGAAAATTTAATCTCATGCTCTTTTCTTCATCTTTTTTATTATCTTTTTATTTCCCTTTTAAATTTCCGTAGTATTTCCAAATACAAGTGATGTGTCATTATCGTTTACAGAAGCTGCATAGGATCAAGTATAATTACGTCGGCCAAATTTGTTATATATCGAATATCCGATACTTTCAACATCAATTAAATTTAAGCATATATAAGAAAAACATTTCTCGGAAAACTAAGAAAACGCTGCTTTAACTTGCAATTTCCTAATTTAATGTCTTAAAAGCAATTATCTATAAAAACACTTTTCTTTAAATTTAAAAATATTCTTTCTAGTTTTGCGAAAAATACATGTTATTGAATTCTTGAAATAGTTTATACCGATTTAACGGTACCCAAGGAAGCTAATATTCTGCCGTAGAAAAAATTGATTTGCCGAATCGATTGTTGGTACCGATGAAACGTCAGCAACAAACTGATCAGATGACGTAGTCAAGCTACGTGATGGATTTAGAAACATGGATGGCGATGAGTTAACAGTACCAGAAGCTGGGTCAAAATGATTTGGTTTGCCATATGTCATGGAAGATGGATTGGAAAAATCTGACACCGAATGCTAAAAAAAAAAAACAATGCTTCTAATCTTGAAAATAATGAATAATAATTATGCTTGGCATTGCAAATTCTTTTTTTTTTTATCCTTGCATCTTATCATAACGAAAGGCCGATAGTAGGAGATGTGAAAGTTTTAATAGTCGGAAGGCTCCTAATTACTACTGGATCTAACTATATTTGGAAAAGCTTGCGCGAAAGATGCCGTAGTGTACTTAAAGCAAAGCAATTACGTCAGCTAAAGATATCAGTTTCTCTTATTTTTTAATGTAGTTAGTTTTTTTACAGTGGCAACGAATTTTGGTATCGTACATGATACCCGTGTCGAGAATTTCAGTTTACAAAGTATACAGGTTTAATTACGAAGCGTAGCACTTCCAGTTATGAATGCAGGACTTTTAATTATAAAATATGAGCTGCTTATTACGAAGGATAGAGCTTTCAGAAAAATAACATGAATTGTAAGATTTCCAGTTATGAATATAAAGCTTTCAGCTACGAAGCAAATGGCTTCCAGTTATGAAATATTAAGTCCAGTTAACTGATCTCAGTTTTTAATTTTTATCTATTCTTCAGTCCTTTCATGTCCATCCATATGTTTAAATATCTAAAAAATAGCGAATATTGTTTTTCTTAATCATCACACAAAATTTATAATTAATGGAAATTATTAATGGAAATTATCACTGTACTGAGTATGTCATCATATCTACTGCAATACTTTCGCTTAATGAGACAAATCTCTTCATCCGTTACACTCACTATGTTCATTTTCCGAATCCGACTGGTAATTATCCGGAAAATTATCTGAAATTTCAAATAAGTTAATGAGATTCTTTAAGTGTGTGTTCAGAATGATCAGAATAGTGTAGATTGTTTAAAGAAATGACAAATAAAATTTCGTAATCCTTCACTCAACAATTCATATCAAAGAGTACGGTGTATAACGTTAATCGTTTTCTGTAAAGAAATTATAATAATCTACCTGGTACCTGCTCAGCAATAACTTCATCCATTATGTTTTCATCATCGGACAGATATGCTACATTGTACTGAATTTGATATATATTTTCATAATTATGTGCTGCACGGCGCTTTCCGAAACGTATAGCAGCGAACGTTCGTGTCGTGAAATATTCAGTGTTCGCTGAATTCCAGCGAAACAGAGTTGATGGAATCTGAACGTAGCGTTTATAATTTCAGAATACTAATGGAAAAAAAGATTATGCTTAAGTCATTCATCATGAAAATTATACCCTGAAGATGTCGACAAAGCCACTCGCAAATAGGTCGTAAGCTGGCAACACAGCAGCGTCAGCCAAACAGAGTGGAACGCATTGTTCCGGTCCCATATGTCCAAACAAATGAACTATAAATTCAAAGACGAATTTTCCCGACTTTTCAGAAACTTTCAATCTATATATTCTGTTCTCATAAGATTCATCATGAAGCAATGCTTAGTTAATCTATGAATTGAAATGATAAAATTTCAAATTTTAGTCGGAATAAGCAAGAATTTCCCATGCTACATAAAGGCAAAAAGTAGATACTAGAGAATATAACCAATGAATGGAGAGGAAAATAAGGTATATACAAGAAGTATTATTAATCATCAGATAAGCTTACCATATGATTCTTGCGTGGAACTTACTGAACGCAGAACAATGTTTTGAAAATTGTTTAAATTTCCATCGTAATATTTTGCAACACCGATAGGAGCTGGATCGTAATATCGGTCTTCGTTAACATCGCCACGCCAAATGTTTATAAGCGATGAATATCCCGCGATGTGGCAACTAACTTCACCAGGATTACAGTATATATAAAAATTCACTGAAAAAATGATTGCACAGTATAAACTGCAGCAGAACTTTTTGGTATAATTTGAATGAAATTTTGAAAAATAAAGATCTGATTAATATGCAAACTTGGGAAGCAATCGTAAAATTCATCGGAATTGATGCGAAGATTTACTGCAACCATATGAAGTATAATATCCAAACTATCGGATGCCTTAATCGCCACAGTACGTTGATTTTCCGCTATAAATCAAGTATGTTTTAAAGATTTTTGAAAGACTGGGGATGAAACAGTGTTTTGAATATTTTAGGATCGGCTCTTCTTATTACACCGATTTATAACTGAGAAGCAAAAATATCTACAGATTTTCGGTAATTTAACTCAACATCTGTTGTTATGAGTTTGCGTAATGTTCAATTATTCTCAAACTCTTCTAAATTCTGTGGATTCGAATTTCAATCCATAATATCGAAGTCATTTAATTATTCTCCTTTCCTTTTAACAATCGTGCTACTAGCAGTAATTATCTTTAAGGTTTTTGCTGATGCATTCATTACCATGAAATGGATCATTAGTGCGCCAGTTATCATGAAATAATGTCACTAAATGATTCGCGTAACTTTCCATGCACAAACAAATCTGAAACGAAAAAAAAGCGTTTATTATTATCAACAGAAAGATTTATTGATATCTCAGAATACTCATTTCCTATCTGAAGTATAATATTCCTATAAGATTGTGGATTCTTTCATGTATGAAACAATATTTACCTGACGTTTTGCCATGCGATGGTATGCATAAATAGCCAAGAAGTTCACCATTTCTTTGATTTCCGTGTACATTTTTTGCTGACGAATAGTGGAATTGCACGAAAAGACTGTAAAAAATTATAAAACGAATAAATCTTAAATCACAAAACTCCCTAACCGTTGAACTAAACTCGTCTTAATTCTGGATTCGGGTCGCACAGATATCCAAAGAATTGAGGACAATCAAGAGCACATCGCCAGGTCAGATGAAAAAGCAACCGATTAATATGAAAGGAAAAAGCTGCATCCAGACATGGACAAAAATTTGCATATAGCCAGTTTGCTATGAGCATATATTCGAGAAAATTCTTAAGCTTCTTGTAATAGAGTTAGGCAAAAAAATTAGCCAAAAAAACTAACCAAAAAATTTGTCCGCAAGCAATTCTTGAAACAAAGAAAGGAAAAAAAACGAAGAAAAGTTAGAATTAGATGAAAAAACTGTTTAGAGTTTTTAACCTCATCTGTACTAATTACTGTTTTCAATTCAACTACTGAGTAAAATGTTTCAATCAGTGTTAAAAGTAATTGAACCATACAAAAGTAACGTAATTGACACAAATCCATACATAATATTTGGCACTGATTGAAATGCTTCTTGAAATATCTGCTTGTTTATTTCCACACTTCCTACCACATAAATTTCTAAATACAATTCATATTTGTAACGAAGTGATAGCGATGAAGCCGAATCTATTAATCTATTAACACGCAAGCTCACGTAAATCAGATATGATGAAAGAACTGTCTTGATCGTCTAAAAGTTTGACTACTAGCAACGATGTGGGTGGTCGGTCTATGCGTGCGTATCTTTAACAGTTTTAGCGGACTGTACAATAAATGATTTTTCTTTTGCTTCATGATATATCGTTTCAGGGTAAAGACAAGTCAGGATGATTACAGTGAGGATAATGTATCTCTCTGATATATTTTTATTATAACTCTATTACAGTTAATAGTAAATGTATTTCTATTTTCTTAAATGTATTTCCTAGGAACATTGAAATTTCATATTTTTCAAGTTTAATATAATTCTTTTTTCTTGTCATTTTTGAAGATTTTTAATTGATTAATTTGTATATTTTCAACTTTCAAATTTTAAAGACTTTGAACGTACTAAGAAATTTTTGAAGATATAACTAAGAATTAACAATATTCTGTGTCCAAAAAATTATACATCGGTGATATCATGTGATGAAATTATGGAAAATAGGAATCAAAGATTTAATATTGTCTTGATTTGGATATTATCAAGCATCAGCTTCAATTTCAAGCTTTAAATTTTAAACTTTAAAAAAAGAAAAAAATTAGTCTTAGTTCAAAGTACTAGTAAATTAATTTTGAAACAAAATCTGAAGGTATTTAAAAAATTTATTGTTTTCGTTGAAGCAGGCTTGATTTTATCTTTATGAATTTGGGCTCTTTAGATTCTAAATTATTTAATCGTGAAATAGAATCAGACTACAGAATTAAGTTATCTACAAATATTTCGTTAAAAGATCTATTCCGATCACTTCATCAGATATTAAAAACGAATAAAAATTTTTTGAATGTTATGAACAGTTCAGTGTGTTTTCTGGCTACAGCACAATTTTTTATTTTCCACAGCATAAACTCAAATATAATATCAGCTCAAATTGTTTTATAAAATTATGCAAAATTTATTAGAAATTTGCAGATCTCTCTTACTGAAGCAGATTTTTTTAAAGGGGACATTAAAGCCCGTTTACCCGTTGATACAATTTGTTATGATACTTTTTTAACTATCACGATATTACAAGTTTGTCACGTTCGCGGCCGCAAATTTGATTCAGCGGAGGAATTTATGCATGAATTTGTATCATGGACACTTTTTAAATTTTGATTTCCTCATAGATTAATGCGTAGAATTATATTTAGGGTTCAAGTGGTTCTTTTTCTAAATTGCACACTTTGAACTATGACCTATTATAAACTGTAACTTTTAAGTTCGATGAAAATTTTTAATTTATTAATTTTGCATTTAATTTATTAAAAAAAGTACAATAATAATTGAACGATGCCATAATAATAATATAATAATAATAATAATAATAATAATAATAATAATAATAATAATAATAATAATAATAATAATAATAATAATAATAATAATAATAATAATAATAATAATAATAATAATAATAATAATAATAATAATAATAATAATAATAATAATAATAATAATAATAATAATAATAATAATAATAATAATAATAATAATAATAATAATAATAATAATAATAATAATATAATAATAATAATAATAATAATAATAATAATAATAATAATAATAATAATATAATAATAATAATAATAATAATAATAATAATAATAATAAAATAATAATAATATAATAATAATAATAATAATAATAATAATAATAATAATAATATAATAATAATAATAATAATAATAATAATAATAATAATAATAATAATAATAATAATAATAATAATAATAATAATAATAATAATAATAATAAATAATAATATAATAATAATAATAATAATAATAATAATAATAATATAATAATAATAATAATAATAATAATAATAATAATAATAATAATAATAATAATAATAATAATAATAATAATATAATAATAATAATAATAATAATAATAATAATAATAATAATAATAATAATAATAATAATAATAATAATAATAATAATAATAATAATAATAATAATAATAATAATAATAATAATAATAATAATAATAATAATAATAATAATAATAATAATAATAATAATAATAATAATAATATAATAATAATAATAATAATAATAATAATAATAATAATAATAATAATAATAATAATAATAATAATAATAATAATAATAATAATAATAATAATAATAATAATAATAATAATAATAATAATAATAATAATAATAATAATAATAATAATAATAATAATAATAATAATAATAAAATTTACTAAGAATTAAAATCTGATAAGATAAAAGTTAATTTTAGCATTTCTTCTAATATAAAAAAGTGAATGAACTAAAAATAAACGAATATATATGTATTTATTTTTTTTTTTACTTTTTTATTTTCAACAAGCTCTTTAGTATTATTATAGTATCGTTCAACAAATCTATATAGAATTAAATAGAAAATTTTTTTTCCATTTTTTTTTGAAAAGAGAACGAAATGTAACAGAAATGGCAATGACCTAATTGGCAATTGTCACCATCACCGCAATCGAATATTTCTTCTCAAGCAATACCGCTTGTAGCTGTTCCTAATTTTTCTTTTTCAATGAAATTTTTTTACTATATGTATAGATATTTTCACTTGTGCTAATTAATTAAGTTTTACAGCAACTTATTTTATTACATTAATTGAAAATAAGTAGGCATGCCGAAAAACATTTATAGCTAAGGTTGTATTGTTGTTGTGACAGCAAAATTTAGTACAAAACTAATTAGAAAGAATAGAATTAAGTTTTAAATGATGTAGATGAATAAATAGCGTATATTAAATGGACCTAAATTATATTATTATCTTTATATTATTATCTATATATTTCCTCGACATAATTTTGATGAAAATGCGCTTAATCAAGATTGGATAATTTTACCATCATTCTCTTAATTACTGTATCATCTTTAATTCACATTTTCATCATTCTAATTTCAATTTCAGATTTCTATCTTGAAATGGAAATGATGTCTGAATTATGAAATATCACATAGTTTCAAAATTAGGTCACATTTTCTTATATTAAAATGACATTTAGCACATATGATATATTTAGAATTATATCATCATTAGTTGTAGATTTTAATTTTGCCACCACTATCATCTGTTGAATAATCGATTATCATCCGCAGTACTATCGCCATTATTATTTATCAATAAATTTGCAGTAATTGTTTTTTTGTAATTCCTCGGATGATAAATGTTACTTGAAATATTTTTACATTGCAATTGATCTTTGCAAATATCGAATAAACAATCACAATGCACGATGAATTATTTTACACTATTCCCTATATATCTGAAATATTACTGAAATAGAATTAACAAATTTAAAAATTCACAAAATTCCCGCTTTTTGTTTTAACCAAAAAAAGTAAAGATTCCTTAGGTTAAGTTTGGAATTTATAAAATTTGTAAAAACACATGGAACAAATTACTTCATACTATCTCAAACATTTCATTAGATGCGAAGTTCACCAATGTTATTCTATAAGGCATCAATTTCGAAAATTATTTGATCGCTATCGTAATCAATGTTAACATTTTTGTCTCATGTTATCACTATTCATTTCATTATGAAATTTTATTTATCAGTATAATTGCCCTCACGATTATTATTACTGTCATTGCATTGGTGAAGAAATGAAAACGAAACATCGTTTGATTTACTATTCAAATCAATAACTAATTTCGTTAAATTTTTATATTTGGCTTAAAATTGCGAGTTATGATACAAAAGCAATGAATCATTATTAATTTGACTGAAATGAATAAGCTATTTTCTACCTTTCAATATCATAATTAGACAAATAAAAAGCTATCTATAACATTTCAGTTGTTTCTGCACAAAATGTCATTATCATTGCAAAAAAAAAACAATTTTTCCTACTTACATAGACATTAACAGTTTGATGATTAATATCAAATATTTGTTTCATTTAATCAAAGAATATATTACAATCGAAATCGAATTTTCATACATAAAATTAAATTAGAATATCACTTGTCTTTGTTTGAATTTCCAATACCAAAAATTTGAAAATTACTGAGAAAGTAAGAAAGGTAAGAAATGGAATAGTAGTAGTGGTAGCAGTAGTAGTGCTAAGCTAATTATTTGAAAGAAAAAGTGAGAGGAAGAAAAAAAGGGAACCTAAGTTGACAAATGATTGTGGTTTAATAATAATAGCCAAAAGTTATATGTGATAGATTTTTCTATCTCATTTGAAATTAATAATACATATGAAACATTGAATTGCTTTATAGCTTATATAGAAAATACCAAATGTTTTTCACACTGAACAGTAAACTTTATATTTTTTTATTCCTAATGGTTGTTCCCAAATTGTTTTTGTTGTTTGTTTGCAAAAATCAACATTTATTCTCAAAATTTTGATTTCCATTCACCTCTATATTCATATTCATAATTTCATTACATGATATTTATTGTATTCATTTCCATTATATTCATATTTATGATCATGTTCAGTTTGGTGATAATGATTGATATTAATTGCTAGGATTATATTAACTATAGTAACAAATGGATAAAGTTAAAAAAGCGGTTTTATTCCTTCATATAAACTTCAAAGATTTGGTAATTAGTATTAACTATATGTTTTATGATTGACTTATCATATTCGAAATTGAATAATATGCACAAATTATTCTTATGACAAATAGTATTTGTTGTGTTTGAAGTGATTTTACATTGCAAATGTTTGATAATAATAAGATTATATGATTATTTCAATGCTGTATTCAGGAAAAATATCGGAAAAAAATTAGCAAAAAAATATGTATCTGGTGGAAAATTGAACTTTTTTGGAAAAATGCAGAAAAAAAAAAATGATAATTGGAAAAAATTGATATTATGATGGAAAATTGCTTTCAATTACTGCCATGACGACAGTGAATTTTGTTATTGATAACATCCATCATACTTCCAATTGTTCATACGATTCTGCTTTCAAGCAAAATTTTTTAAAATAAATTTATTGAATGAATTTGACTTTATAACTATTATTATTCTCTCTTCTCGATCGATAATTGCCTGATAATTCTGTTACATTTTTTTTAATTTTTGTTTAAATTAAAAATTTCGCTGAAAAATCTTAAAAAATCAGACATAAACAAATGCAGAGATTTTAGTTATGATAATATATCAATTAAAGTAATTCAGTTTTTCAATGCATAAATTTAAATTTGACTGTCAAATTTCAAACATTTAGTATTTAAAAATAGCACTTACAAATGCAAATATAAGATGTAATATGAAGTTACGTATTACACTGCCTTTCGATAAATTGATTTCATTCCTGGATGATCGATTGGATGACAAAATTTTCGTATTGATTTTTTTCAGATTAAACAAAATAATTGTTTATAAACTTTTAGTTTACATGAATAAGGATTGCATAATTTGTTCCGTTAGCCTATAATCATTTTTGCTATAATTATTGATTTGCTTTTCAAAATTTTTATTATTGTTTTCTACCAAATGTTAAAGAAAAGAATTCATAATGTTGCGCTCAAAACCGTTCTTTTTCTCAAATTAAATTTTAGTACCTATCAGATTGTGACTAATTGGTAATTAAATGGTACTCATTGATTGCACAAATATCAAACTTTAGCTTGATATGAGAACTGCATTTGAAACATTGCCCGAAATAATTACAAAAAAATTGCCCGAAATAATTATTATAAAAAATTATCAAATTTTTTTATTGCAGCAAATTGTACTGCGAACTTTAATTTGGTCTTTTTTGACCATTTACCATCATTTGTTGATTCGATCCGATTTTTTAGTTAAAAAATACCATAAAGTTCTCCCATTTGTTTCATACAAACGTTCCTTACCATGTAAATTCCTCGATATATGTATATATATATATATAAGTAGAGAATTTTACAACATTGATCAAAAAAAGAAAGGAAAAAAATTAAGCAACAATAGGATCTTTCCCATCTTGCTCAAGATTTGTGTAATTTTAAACAGTTTTGCATGATTGTTTGAAACTGCATGATGATTCATTGCTGATCGTTTCTTCTTCGTCCTCTTTCTCATTTTAATTACAACAATTCAAATTTCTCACCCTATCAAAATTTGTTTTCTTAATAAAATATGAAGAAATCCTTTTTTTTCCAACAGAATTTCAAGGATTTTATTAGACTAAAACAAGTTTGCAAAAATTTTCGAAATATGATTACTTTGATTGCAAACGAAAATGCTATAATAGTTGCTCAGATTAAATAGGAAATATTATTATATTTTTTGCAAAATTCTTCGCAGTACCATTATGTTTATCCAATATTTTATTTTCATTTTTTAAACTTGCTCATTCAATAAGTTTCTATTGTCGCTGGAGAGTAAGGCAGGTTAAATTTCAAATAGCTTGACTAATTAAGTCTTTTATACTCTTTGATTATATTTTAAGTGCATCTTGTTTTTAGATTTATATATCATAATTTGACCAATATCAAATTTATGTGCTCATGGAAAAAAGTTAGTAAAAACCTTGCATAAATTCATAGAGCAGCTATTTCTGATTTCGATTTTGAAGTTTTTTGAAAAGTTCAAAAAACTAATTTTTCAAAAGGTTACTAACTATATTTTCGAATTGAGTTCGAATTTTCCACGTTAAAATTTATAATAAATTTATTTGTTGAACTTTCCACTCCATTTTAATTTTCATTTTTAACATGTAGTTTGAATTTATTTTATACTTCAGAATTATAAGTAAATTGGAACTATTTCCAAAAATATATTGCAAAATGCATGAATTGCTGCTAGGATTTGATTAACATACATATTAATATAAGAAAACTATCTTGTTTAGCATATTTTTTACTGTAATGTCAAATAAAAATTATAATCCAGTAATTCGAGATTGAAAAAGACGTGCATAATTTCGAAAGTTTTGGTAAAAAAATAACGAATTTCATTCAATCGACAAAAAAGTCTACTTTTTTTATTTCAGACTTTCATTGAGTTTTTCAATGTCAAAAATATTTTTGCTTGCCAATATCATTTGAATTAATCTTTGTTCAATTATTACATAGTGAGTTTTTTGTTTTTTGTTTTTTTTCTTTTTTCAAGTAAATATTTTTTCGGTTATCTCACAATAGTTTTTGTTTTCAAATTTTTATCAAAAATTCTAATTATTCTCAAAACAATTTGTACATTATTCATTTTCGAGACTTGGTTGTTTCCTTACTTTTTTTTATGTCCTTAAGTTCTTATCAATTTCGTAAAACATTTTCAGTTATTATGTGAAATATTTTATTTGGAGACTGAAATCCAATTAAATTTCAACAGATTTGTAGCAGTGTTTAAAGATATTCCATTAAACTAAAAATATTCCAAGAACAGATGTATTCTAAAGCTGAAAAAATATGATCATTTCATAAAAACAATTTGATTTTTTGAATTTATTGGTCATAATTCTGCAATTTCAACTTCCTTAAATAGCTCATTAAATTGCAAATTTCTGATTTGAAAGTTAACGTAATGGAACGATACGATAATATGACACAATTGAACCTTATTCATCTAATGTACGACTCACTATTGATACTTTCAATATACAATTTTTTCCTTTCCTCTCTATTATAAAGAATGAAATTTAGTATTTTGATTTTGCTTTTTTTAAAATTTTTGAGCACTTATTCGAAAAAATCTTCAATTTAATAAAAAATCGTTATAACAAATTTTTGCTTTACTTTTTGGAATAAAAAAAATGTGGAAAAATTTACACAAATTCGTTAATAATCTTGATCATAAAATTTTCCCTTCTCAAAAAAGCAAAAAAAAAAAATTCCGTTAAAAACACTTTTGTCTTCGAAAGGCAAAGAAATTTATTCATTCATTCTTATTGTTGATAAAACTATCGTAATGATGGCGCAGTAAATTCATCAAATTCTCCTTTTTTTTTCATCTCTTTTCTTTCTTTATCTCCTTTCTCTCTTTGCTTTTCTCATTACTAAAACAAAAAACAAATAATTTTTATACTAAAATCTTTTCTTCATTCGATACGATTTGTAAATAAATAATAAGTGACAAGTAGATAATTTTTTAAAAAGTTATCTCTATAATATTAATAACAATACGGTAATAATAAATATAAAAAAAGATCTGAAGAATTCATTAATTATTTTTTCTTCTATAGAAATTATACTGATAGTAGTATAAATAAAAACTAAGCTTAAGATTTCATCATATTCTTAACTGATTGCATATTTCAGAATATTTTTAGATAATTAATTAGTGTGAAAATAAAATCAATTTATATTAGTTGCACATATATGAAGATATCAATTTCCGCAATTTTGTTTAAGTCATTTGTTAATCAGTTATTTGAAAAACTTTTTTAATTATTCAAATAAAGATTTTTTTTTTTGTATTCCATAATCTTTTTTTCCTCCTTTTTTTATTCATAAGCAGTACCTCACGCTTTTTCTGTTTTGCCTAGTTTAACCTGATTTCATCGTTATTTCTTGTCTTTAAAAGAATTAGTTTAATTTGTTTGGACTTACTTTTTCCTTTTTTCGAAATGACTGAAGTCAGCTATTTATCTCTAAGAATACAAAAAAAAAAATGTAGAGCATAAAAAAAAAGTTTTGATCGAATTCTCATACGATAAATAGCTTTGTTTGTGATAAATCGAAAAAGCGATGAATTCATTCGATGGATTTCCAGAAATGACACATTATGATAAATTTACAGATTAAGATAAGATATAAATGAAAGAGTAAATTGTTAACTGCATGATAGCGCATTTAATTGCAAATAAATTAATTTTTTTCTTATTCGTCAATCATATTTTTCACCCTATTAATTATTGTATCCAAATTTAGCAAATATTTTTAATATTTAAAATATACATTCAATGCTTTACTTGAATCAATTCCAATTCAATTAATTAAGAAATGAAGTATATAAAATTCATCCTATATATTTCACATTCATAGGTCAAATTTTTTATCAGCAATAAATTTGGGATAAGAGATTCACATACAATACTTCAATGGTTGCCACTTTTTTAATATTTTTTTTTCATATACCTTATCATTGTTGAATGTGATTGATAAATAGTTATTGCATAGAAACTTATGCATTGATAACATTTTTTATTTACTATCGTTGAATTTACACTTTCAGTAATATTGTTTATATCTTAAAATTGAAATCACTGTTTTCAATTTTCACAATTTCACCAAGCTTATAAATTTCTTACGACATCATTAAATTTACCTAACAATTTCTCTTATTTTACACTTCCTAATAATTAATGATTTTCTTGCATTAAACATTAAGCATTAGAAAACAATTTGCAAATTACTTAATAAACTTTTGAAATTACTGATTCTGCATTTTCATATTCCCTCCCATTATTTTCCAATATTTAGATATGCTAATTTATTATTCATTTATTTAGTAAACAATGGCAAAATGAAATTACAAGCAAATACAAACTTAAATTGAACACTAGAATTGAAATGCAATTCTAACTAGCACTATCCTAATATTGGTTACAAATTACACGAAGAACTACAAATAATTGACATTCAAAATCATTTAATAAAAATACACTATATTTGAACTTGAATGATAAAACATCTTTGGTTCTACAAATTTTATAAATATAATTTTTTCTTTTTAAATTAATAAGAATAATTCAAGCAAACTTTTCTTATTCCTTCTTTCCATTTTTTTTTCTTTTGCAACGATGAATTTAGTTTCACCTTGTAAATTTCAATTTACTTATCTTTATTAATTCTTCAAATAACGTTGGTAAAATTTAACCACTTTTAATTGAAATATATTGCATACAAAAATCTTGATACAAATTCACACACATGCATTCTTATATAAATAATTTGCAGTAATTGATTAATTAATAAATTGATCTATGCAATCGAGTCTAGGTGGAAATTTTAATTTATTTCGCAAAAGATAGGCGAATTTTTGAAACAAAGAATACAAAGAGCTTCGTTTTTTGTTTTTTATTTACTAATTTTTTTCAGTTCTTGACGTAAATAATTGGAAAATATGTAAAAATTATTGTAGAATTAAGACAAATGTTGTTCAACAAAATATATTTTGTCTTTCAACGCATTCTAAAAGGTTTTAAATGTTTGTAACTAATAAGCAAATTATTCAAATTCTCTCAATTCTCATTCATCATAATATAGAAAAAAATCGCAAAAAAAAGAGGAAGAAACGAAAAGAATGGAATAATTACATTGCGAAAATTTTTCATAATCAAATGACTTTAGGAAACATGTGACATATCTTTTTTTTTATACAGAAACATGGAACTTAAAAATTGAAAATTTAAAAGCCCTAAAATTCTTAAAAAAGCTCTTAAACTCTTAAAGAAGATAAGCGAATTAACCTGTGACAGATAGGAAATATAAGCGTGAATGATTAATGATAAAATGTTTGCACAATCCTTCCGTTTCATTCATAGTTTAATTTTTAGGTTTCCATATTTTCTAATTTATCTCATCATTTTTTATTTTTCTTTTTGTTTTTTGTTATTTATTTCAAAAAAAAAATTTCTCAAATAAATTCATCACTTAATGGTTCAAGGACATAGGAGAAGATGATGGTCTTTTTTTTCTTTTTAAAAATGACAAAGTTTCATACAAAAATTTTCAGTTTTGAACAAAGTAATTTCTTATTTCACCACTACATCGACAATAAAGCGTTTGATAAGTGTGCGACGTAGTTATAATTTGGAACAAAATTTGAGAGTAAGTTATTATTTCTATTCTTAAGCTATAGTTTTTTACGATTTAAAATTAAAGTGATGCATGTATGGATTACCTAGACTGTCTGGTTATTTGGTGTGACAGCTTTATACTGGATACAATCTCATTGCGTTGAAAGGGATCTTAGATTCTTTCTTTCAATGTCATTTCATTTAATTCTTTCGACTCCCAATAGTCAGTTAAATTAATTATCGTCATTTGGATAGCGAAAAGTTATCGGCACTTTCTTACGCATTTAAAACTTCTAAAATAAGTTACATCTCCACATTACAAGGTTATCTGTTTATTTTTATCTTACATAAAGATTGAAATTGTAATTTCAAATCGACCAAGTTCTAAGATTCAAATAACTTTTATTTACTCAAATTTTGTTTGTTAATCGGAATTTAAATATAAATGAAATTCAGAAGTTTTAGAGCGCAATAAATGCCAATAATATCGAATTGTTTTTAGGATGATGCATTTTAAGTATTTAATTTTAATCCGTTGCCCACAGTATTTAATAAGGCAAAAAAAAGAAAGGACAATAATTTAGAAGATAATGCGGAGAATTTCATTGTTGAAATTATTTAAGTGAAGAAAATACAAAAAGAAAAGAGTAAAAGGACATAATTATCAGCTATCTATCTTTCTTTAGTTGTAAATGAAATGATCTCAAATTGATCAAACGTAAAAAAAAGTCGAAATAGGGAAAAAGAAAGAGGAGAAAATGATGGGTTAAATTGAATGAAAAGAAAAAGAACCGTTGAAAAGTGAAAATGAGACAAAAAAGAAGTAAAAAGTGGGAAGTAAAATTTTAAGAAAAAAAAAGCATGATAAAAGAGGAAAACGAAACTGGAAAAGTGATAATAAAATGAGGTAAAGAAAAGAAAAATTTTTAAAAATTTTTTTTTCAAGGAATAATTTCAATACGAAACTTTGCATTAAAGTAAGCAATGAACTGAACGAATTTTCTTTAATTTTAATTATATATTATCAAACAACTGGAAAAATGAATAGTATAGAAGTTATGAAAATTTCACCGTTTACTTATCATTCATCTATTTATACATATATATGAATGAATGAAACTAAAAATCAATAAAAACGCACAGTTGAAAAATCAACAATTTTGAAACAAAAATTCGTAGTTTAATTAAACTTATATTTCTTCTTTTTTACCAGTTCGTCCTATCCTTATTTGTCGTTTTTTTCTTCTCCCCCGTCTTCTCCCAAAATATTCCTCACCTCATTTCATTCTCCGCTTTTTCCATTTCTGATCGACTATTGTTATTTGTTTAAGCATGAATAGTTGATAACATGTTTTCGAAAGCTAGAATTGATTATGCTTGTTAGTTTTCCTCACACCTCTTTTCTCATTTTCTACATTTGCTTTTTCTCTTCCTCTCAAATTAATTATTGAATTCTCTTCTAAATTTAATATGTTTCAAATTTGTCAATTGAATGTTTATAGTCTTAATTTGAAAACTTTCAATGATTTGAAAATATTAAAATGAATACAAGAAATTTTTGTTAAAAATAATTTCACTATTTTAGAAAAAAAATATCAGTCGGATATATATGGATGCATATTAAGGAACAATAAACTTCTGAAATTTAAATTAATGTAGAATAGAAAATATCAAAATTAACATATTAATCCATCATCATTATCAATATTTATTTATTATTGCATTCACTTATTGGAAATCGCGTGTTTAGAACATTTGTAGAATAATTAATAGTATTTATAATTTAGTTGCCAAATGGAAGTATGATTCAGTATTATGGAAATTTATAGCATATATCAAACTGATCATAATAATAGTAGTGATATTGATAATGATAACAAGAGCAATAGTGATAACAGTATGATAATGCTAAATCATATTTACTGTTAAATGCAACAAAAATTAATGTGATATGTTCATAGCAACCATTGTGGAAATCCGATTAAGTCGTTGGAGTTATAATTATAATGACTACAATATTTTCAGCTTTAACCTAATGAGAATTGGAAACCGGTTGATAATTCCATATTCCATATTACCTTTTTATCGGCTCGTCCATTTCAAATTATCTGTTTATTTGCCATTCTTTCTACACTTTTTTATATTAATGCTTGGAATTTAGTTCACAAACTTTTTTTTCAATTTTAGCATGTAAATCTGCTATAGCAATCGTCTTCTTCATTTATTAACAACACTGTTCCGATTATTTTATTCCGGAAATATATCCTTACTTAGAAGCTAAAATTCATAGTAATATAATTGATATGAGAGAAATTTTATTTTTTGAAATGAATCCAAAGGTAGAAAAGTATGAGCAGAAATAGAATTATGATGGAAATTCATTGAATTAAAGGAATTATTTATATGAATAGTAGTATCGTGGAACTCATTTATTTGATCCATAAATATCATCTCGTCATTTTCCATTAGAAAAAACTATCCAGTCGTCGAGAGATATGTATTTGTGTTTCACTGAATATCCGGATAGTCTATGATATACTAGTTTTTATGAAAATTCATCGAAATGGTTTTTGTTTGGTTTATCGAGTTAGCGAAAATTTGAAAAATAATCATGATTGGTTCATTTTTACTCCTTTTATTCAACAAATCTTTTGTGTTATCTTTTCACTGCTCAGTAGAAAAACTATCCAATATGTTGAAATTAAATTTCTTTTATATATTAAAAATTATGTCAGATCTTAGCTCAAAAAGTCAATCTTAACTTATTTATAATATATGACAATAAAAAATTTTAGAAAAAGTGAAATACCATAACATAAAGTTAATGTTGGAATATTATTAAATTAAGTAGTAAAATTTTCCTTATTTATCAATGAGATAATCTTTAAAGTGGATGAATGGGACAGTGATTCATCGTTTTGTAATTTTGCGTCATCAACAAGCTTATCGGTTGATTATGTTGCTGAAAAGAATAGTCGCAACGAAACAAACGACATACTTGACTCGACGAAATTCGGTATTGCGACAGGTTTTATAATATAATAGTAAAAAAATTGTCAGTATTCAAATTCATAAATGTTCATTTAGAATTCGAGTTCAATTCATTTACGAATTTTTTCTTAATATCATTTTAGTTATGTTTTATTCCTCTCTTCTATTAAAATTTTATTAGAATTAAATGTAACTTCAAAATGCACTTAAATTCGGTCTTAACATTTCAGTACATTACGGAAATAATAATTATTTGGCAGTGTCAAAACATCATAAGACATTTGAGGCATTGTTTAAGAAGTTTTAAAAAAGTCAATAAAATATTATCATTAATTTTTCATAGAAAAGTGTTGATTCAATAGTTGAAAGTTTGGCAGAAAGTTTGAATTGAGCGAAATAATGACAGCGATTATTGTCGTAAATTTTTTTAGTGGACAATATCGTTATATCAAAGTAGCTAATTTAAAAAATGAAAAAAAAGAGATAATTTGATTAAATATTTTAATTGATAATATATTTTTTTTCATTTAGTATTGTAGCGATGTTAATTACCCAAATTAATTCTTATTTTTATTTTATTGCTTGGAATTTATTTTATTGGATAAAATATAATTTTCACTTAATTTTCACTAATACAAAACCCTAATAATAATTACGATTCATAACTTAAATTATGTTCCGCAACTGTAGAAGTTATATCGACGTGTAATGCTAGAAGTTCCCATTTTAATTTGCATAATATGTTTAACAAATTATTAAATTTTAGAAAATAAACTTATTTTACCGAACGATTAATAGAATTATTCTGATTTCAATAAGCAATAATCTGACACATATCTATTACCACTAACATTGATTATAAATAATTTATTCCTAAAATTTTAAATTTGCTAAGAGTAAACAACACTAAAGTGGTTCAACGGCAATTAAAGAACAAGCGAAACTAACGTATTTTTAAAAATCTAATCCTCCAAAACAAAAAAGATGAATTATTCCAAACTTTTAAACTATCACAATTTCATTTTGAATATAAATTGACATTCTTTTGACAATCAATAATCAGAGGAAAGAAAAAAAAACGACAAAACAAAATTAATTAATTTAGACACTTTCTTACTTCGTTGAAACTATTGATTAATTAAATTTTCTAATTTCTTTTTTCTTTTCCATTGAAAATTGATACTTAAAGTTTTTTGACTTTCCTCTTTTTCTATTTTTCAATAAAATTTAGTTATCAAAATATTATTCGAGATATTATGATAATTTATTAATCAAATCTTATACAATTAACTATTATCAAAATGTCATTATATAAATGTATGTGTATATATAGGTTATGTTACAAACTATGCTGTATAGAACGAAGCAAAAAAAAATTCATTCTAAAATTTGAAATGTTACAAAAGAATTTAAATTTGCGATTTATATACTTGATAAATCAATGTTTATACATTTCTTTACAGTATTTTTTTGACATTTCTATTTTGTTTTTGGATTTTTCGCGCGAAAATTTTTGCATAAAATCTGAATATAAAGGAATACTTTTTGCTTCATTTTATCCTTTATTTGGTCTTCTCTTTCTTTAACATAAATTCTTGTCTGGTAAAGGTATTGTCTGAAAGGGTGCTTTATAATCGATCAATAATGTATAGTTAGGAGACTAACAATTAATTTCATTTTTACGTGTAATTTTTCCTGTTCAAAAATTATATTATTTACGACAATGGTTTTTAGAAGTCAAATTTTTCCATTATCATACAATAACTTAAAAATTAATATTTGAAACTGTTATTTTGAAAACGAAAAGGAAATGAAAACTCTCTGCAAAAATAGTAGAAATAAGAAATAAAAAAAACATTTATTATGATTGCAATCAAATTGATTTGATTATTATCAAATATAAAAATGATGGACGATAGATAGTTTGAAGAAACTTTCATGTATACATTAAAAATTTATAACAGGTTCTTTATTTCTTCCTTTTACAAATGAAAATTCAATGGAGAAATGCTTACGACAAATGCACAGCTCAGGATCACGGCATCGAACCTACATGATATATTACTTACGCATTATTGCTGCTATATTTATATTATTATTAATTTTGCAATTTACATCATCTATTCGGTAAGCTACCGTTTTTATTTCTATCAAATTTTCCGATTGATTAATTAATATAATTATATGTTATCAATGATTTGGTAATAGTCTCTCAAGTAATTAAAGCTATGATCGATTGATACAATTTAAAACATTGTTACAATGAATAAAAATAAGTTGCAATAGGCAATCTTTTTCTTTCGAATTAATTATAATTATGTAAAAGATATAAAAATAATTAAATAATCTCGAAAATGTGTGATGCTATTGTTTATCATTATTCTTGTATAAGTAAACCCAAAAGAGAATGATTTCTAGTTAATAATGTCTCTTTAATTCATAAATATTGAATTAATTAATAGATTTTAGTTGAACATAGACTCGAACTGTGTAATACAATTGCTGATGTCATGATTGAACTATTGGATAATTAATCAAATGTGGCATTACAATTATTGAAATTATCACTGTAATTAGTGTATCATATTTCATAGTTCATTTATTCATATAGGTCATTATCTTAACAATTGATTGATTGATTTTATTTCTTATTTAGGTCATCAAATACATTGAAAACAACACTCTAAAAGCATCAATTTCACCTCAGCCTTCTTCCCAAATTATTGTAATAACACCAACTTACCGCCGGTCAACAAGATTAGCCGACATGACTAGGTTACTTTATTCTTTTTAAAGAAAATTATTTTAAAATTAACGATAATATTTTTCTGCTCGAAATATATAAATTATATAAAGTCGGACTAAATTTTTAAAAAAGTAGTAAAAAAATTCCCTTTTTTCTCTGGATCAATAAATAAAATTTATTCTTATGTGATTCGATTGCATTTCAAACAAAGTTTACAATTATCCAACTGTAACTATAATAAAAGTATTGGAATGATAGATAAACATTTTTCAGAATGGCAAACACATTATCACATATCAAAAATTTATACTGGATTGTTATTGAAGATGAAAATCATAAAGTAAAAGCTGTTGAAAAATTGCTCAATCGCACCGCTTTACCTTAACGTATTTTCCAGCTAAAACACCTCCGGGTTATCCACGTAAACTATCATTATCTAAAATTATCAACTTACCAGTTATGATAATCGATTAATGTCAAAAAATAAACAAACAAACAACAACAGGAAAAAAATTAAATGTAAACCAGTATCATTTTACTATGCTATGAAGATGAATTGTTGACTAGATGTTCTTATATTTATTTCTAATTGATCATAAGATATCTATCTGTCATATGTTGTTAAAAGTAATACAAAAAGAGGAAAATTGAAAATTCTATAATCTTTTCTTCGAAGTTATCTCTGTTCTGTTCAATTTTTATCAATTTTTTCTTTCTTTTCTCATTTTCTTTTTTTAATCTCAACAATAAATATAAATGCATTTACAGATATTTGTTGTTTCTCTAATTGAAAAAGTTAAAAGATAACTTCACCATTTGTCATAAAATTCGGCAAAATAGCCATTATTTTCTTTCTTTTTTTTAGCTTATATTTAAAGTTGATATAAGAATTTAATTATCTGTTATGAAATAACTCATAATTTGAATTTCGACTAACAGATTATGATATAGTATTACTTACATCAATTATTCGGATTCTATCATGGTAATCAGACTCCTTAAATCTTTATATAAAACATCAACTTTTTTGAGTTTAAAAAGAGGAAGTAAAAAATAGGCATTTAAACAAGAAAATTATTTATTCGTAATTTCACCTAAATATTGGTCAGATATATAGTGATAGAGAAAAGCTTTTTTATAAACTATTTTTGCAAGCTTTTATGGTCAATCCAACCAGCTGCTTTTGATGACCTAAAAAGGATGTCAGCATAATTCAGTGTTTTTCACTCTCATTCCTAACTGCAAATTGATCCTCTAGTATAAGTTTATCAATGATAAGAATTTAAGTTATATAATTTGAATTAAAAAGACTTAAATTTAGGTCGTGGTTGGTATCAACGAACTATAGCGTTGCAATATCTACGTAATCACTCAGATTTAATAATTGGAGAATCAGCCAAATCAGTTGTTTATTTTGCTGATGATGATAATTCATATGATATTCGATTATTCAATGATTATATAAGGAACGTACAAAAGGTTGGAATATGGGCTGTTGGTGAGTAATTTAAAATCATTTTACTTCGTTTTAATCATTCATTTCTATTTCAATAAAATCTAAATTTAAATTACTTAAAAAGCTAAGTAAAGGAGCGATAATTTGGAACAGAAACATAGTGAATTCATTAATAGAACTGATAATATTATTTCAAAATATTATCTCTAGATTACTCAAAACTTATAGACAGCAATGTTAATACGTAAAATTTTTAACTGATAATTGAATTAAATTTACTGAATTTGCGAAAAGTAGTCAGGTTTTGCCGGAGGTGCCTTGGTTGAATCTCCCGCAGTTGTTAATGGAACAGTCGTGGGTTGGAATGTGATATGGCATAAGAAAAGGAAATTTGCAACTGATATGGCTGGTTTTGCTGTAGCCTTAGATGTGGTTCTCAAGTAAGTTATAGCTTTTTCCATTCTTAATTAGAAAGTAGGTTAATTTTATTTAATTAACAAATCTCGTAAAAATGAAGTTGAAATTCAAGATCAGATCTTTGAAAATGTAATGTTCGTTATTAAATTTATCGTAATAAAAGTTTAAATTACCCAACTTTGAGGTGTTACTATTGAAAATCAAAAAGAACCCTCAATTTTTATAACGTTTGAAGAAGATCGGTGATATATTTAATTATTTTATTTCATTTATTTGCTTTTTTTTTAAAGAATTTTCTCTTAGCTCAACGGCAGTATTTGGCAAATCATGTAGTCGAGGGCTCGGTGCACCAGAAACGTGTTTTCTTGAAGATCTCGGCCTTCAAATTCTTGATCTCGAGCCATTTGGTTTCGATGAGGTATGACTCCTTTGTTCTACTACCTCTTAACTATTTATCTTTTAATTGTCATTTTTGAATCTGTATTGCTAATTTAAATAAATGAGTTAATATATATTTGGTAATATTTAATCTTAAAGCATCTACAGTGATTCTAAAACTGAGATAAACATCAAAATACTTCATTATCTTTCCTTAATTAAAAGATGAGTAAAATTTAATGAATTTAGTCGAATAAAAAAGTATGAGGCAGAATTGCATAGTAGAATATAGCTAGAACCAACATTGTTGATAACTCTAATACTTCCATTTTCGAGAGCAAATTATGCGTACGTAAAAATAAGCAATTTTTTTCATTTATTATTTTTTTTGCATCTTAAAAATGCATCCATCATTTTCTTCATATCCGCAAACTTTTTAAATATTCTTTATAATGCTTCGAAAATTTCATGGATTAAAATAATGTCAAAGTCACTAATTGAAGAAATAGTCGAAAAAAAAAATAAAAAACCAATATGTTTTGAAAAATATTAGATTTGAATTCAAACTTTCAAGCAAAAATAATATTAAGTCTGTCAATACGAAAAATTATGTTTTAGAAAGAACGTGAAATCTTGGTATGGCATACCAAAACTGTTAAGGTAACTCTCGATAAACGAGTTGCAGATACGAATGGTTTTTTCATGGAATGACGAAAAATCAATCTTTTTATTGTTGTTTTGAAGTTTTTCGATTGAAAACGTTGTATATGAAAAATAAATCAGAAATTTAGAAGTTGTCTTGTTTCAAAATAAATTTTATATAAATAAAAATGAAAAAATGATGGTCTAATTTCTGAAATTAAATTTATTTCGAAAATGTATAGTTGTCATTCAACAGTAATAAAAACTTATCGACTATAATGTAGCAATAAAATTTATTTTATTTTATTTTATTAAAATCATTTTATTATCCCCGGTTATATCTGAATTTACTTAATAAAACAGGAGCGGAATAGTGAATAAAATTTTCAACTGAATCCTTCAGTAAATTTATTGTGTCTGACTGACACCACAACTTTTCATTAAATAGCAAATTTATATTTGTTATCGAGATATTATCACTTGAGTATATTCAAAAATCGCGATTGTTTTAAGTATAGACATTCGAGTAAGTTTAATGAAACCGACAATGCGTGTTAACTGATAAACGATAAACATGCTGTATGTTGCAAATTTAGTGATCACGTTTGCTTGAAAGGAAAACAATACATTAAGCTACAAATAATCGATATTTTGCTTTTAGTTTTCTGCATATCTTAACGAACAAGGATATATGATGGCAAGAAATATATAATATTATGTATTTAAGCTTAACATGGGAATGATATGATTAGAGTAAGAGTAACTTAAGAGACATGCATGAACATTGATGACAGTTTTGATTGTGAATTCATTTTACGCATTTGTAAATACAAAATTGGAAACTATTAATATTTGAATGCTTTCCAATAAAAAAATAGGATAGAAAATGCATTGATAAAAAGCATAGTTTGATCATATTTTAATAAAAAACTGAAGTTAAATTTGAAAGGCTTAAGTTCCAAAGTGGAAAATTGGATAAGAAATTATTTTTTTGGAAAATCTGATCGTTTTAAAATATAAAATACTATTCGTTTTAAAATACTGTCGCATTTGTCAAATACTATCTTTTTTCCTTTTCTTTTCATCATTTTAATTGCGTTCTTTCTTTTTTTTTACGTTTAATTTACGTTTTTCTTTTTTTTTTTCACATATCTAAGTTTCACTCGTATAAAGAAAAGATAGGAAAATACTATATCAAATAATATATCTTAAGCACAGTTTTTAAAAAATATTTACTCTATCCTCAAGATAGTCATCTTTAGACGATATTTGTGAAGATAATAGCATATATGAAGATGATCAATGGATTAATCAATTCTACTGAAATTAAAAAAACGATTAATTCAAAATTTCGAATTACTTTAAAATAGATGACTATTCAATTCCAAATCCATTGATATTTTAGCTTAATCATAACATTGATAAATTTTTTTTCGAATTAAATAATTGTTTCAACTATTTTATCGTAACAAAGTAGCAAATTTATTGCATAAAATGACCAATGGAATAGTCAATTCTATTGAACTCAATCGGAGAAAAAGTGAAATGAGTATGATGAAGAAAAAAAGCAAACCAAAAAAAAAAGATTGAAGTTAAAACAAGAAATAAAAAGGAAACATATATAATTTAACAAATATTTGTAGCATTCATTGAATAATTTATGGATATGCGAAAGAACCATTATTCAATTATCTTTCATTTCATACATATTTATATTTTATCATTTTCAAACAAATAATGAAAAGTGAAAAAAAGAAAGAGAAAAAAAGAAAAAGGAAATAAATTTAATTAACGGTGCTAAAAACAAATATTATCATTATGCATTGATATGAAATTTATTTATTTCATACATAATCAGATCATAAATATTTTCAATTTCATTTTATCTTATTATTTCAATCTCAGTTAAATTTAAATAACTTTTAAAAAGGCTTTGCAATTTTGGCAGATCAAAAAATTCTCCTAGTAATCTAAATAATATCTATTAAATAATGAATTAATAAATTGTACAAAATAATTTTAATCATTATTATTGTTGAATTTTATTTCAAATCCTTCAATTTTATATCACAAAATGACGAATAACAGTTTCTCATTGAATTTTGGAAAATTTACTTAAAACTTTTATAAAATATTCTGAAATAATTTTTTTTTGTAAAGATCAAAAATTTAAAAATAAAAATAATATGTGAAGAAATTGTAAATATTTATTTCTATTTGCATGTATGAACAAGAACTTTCTCCGTGCATGTCTTGCATTTCACGGAACAGCACCAAACAAACTTGCAATGACATTGCACCGTACGTATTTCCTCTTTTGGTATTATAGCCACGGCCACAGCATAATAGATCGCAACTATCCGAATTAAGTGATGACTGATTACATTCACGGCCATGTGTACCGAGAATACCTGGAAAAATTCTGATTCTTCTGTGCTAAAATAAATTGGAATAGTTAATACATTAATTATTTTAACAAATTGATTGTTGAATTATTCCTATCAATAAAAAAAAAAAAAAAAATAGACTTATTATGAGTTAAATAACGAGAAAGATTGAAAGATTAGTCTTGAATTAAAAATTTTAAATTCAAATTTTTCTTAACAAATAAATCTCAAATATGATTACTTTCTTTTACAATATTAAATGTTTATATAAGAAACATATATTAACATTCGAAATTTGGTGAATTTTTCAAATTATTATTATCATTGGTACTAAATAATTTCTTCTCTCTAGCAATACTTAAAATTAAATTAGACGAATTTACCTTCGGCATCATTTCGCTCACAATAATTCGGTGATTTGTTAATATAAGCAATTTCGTTTCCACGTAACGGTTTTTTTCTTTCCGAACGTTCTTTTCTTCGTAAACGTTTTTTTGCCCTTTTTGCTACCTTTAATTCTACTTCATGGAAACTTAAATTTATTTTTTTTTTTTGATTAACTACTAATTTTATGAAAAAATGTACTTTCTGGACTAATATTTATGTTCGCATTTTAATTTTTTCAAATCCAGAATTTGCTATCGTCTGAACTTATTACGAACAAATAAATATCATTTTCGATTTTCAGTTAACATCATTTGTAACACTCAAGAAACTTTCAGAGATTTAAGTATATTACGAACAAATAAATATCATTTTCGATTTTCAGTTAACATCATTTGTAACACTCAAGAAACTTTCAGAGATTTAAGTATATTACGAACAAATAAATATCATTTTCGATTTTCAGTTAACATCATTTGTAACACTCAAGAAACTTTCAGAGATTTAAGTATATTACGAACAAATAAATATCATTTTCGATTTTCAGTTAACATCATTTGTAACACTCAAGAAACTTTCAGAGATTTAAGTATAATTTTTTTCATTGTGATTGATAATTCCCTTATGTAAGATGTAAGTTTTGCTGAAGTAATAACGTCGTTGCAACTATAACTTATCTTTTCGATATAATTATTGTCATTTTTTTGTCAATCAAATTATTATTATAATATTTTCCTATATTTTAACCTTCTTTTTAAAACATACAGTTTTCATCTTTCTGTTAGTTTTGCCTTTATATTTCAGTTTTTTTTTTTCCTTTTTTTGACTTCCTCTATTTCTGTTAAATATTGTATCCTAAAAGTTATATGGCAATTTGTCATATTTAATGATTTCATTAAATTTTCGCATGCAATTATTAACGATTGAATATAAGAATTAGATAACTTTATTACAGCATCAACTAAGGTAAAATAATAGTGAAATTCGGAAGTTCATTTTATGGATTATTCAGGAATAATCAATTTACTTATTAAATTTGAATATTATACAACCGTGATTGGGAAAAAAATACCTGAACAGCAAAATGATTATAGCGTTGTTTTAGCATTTCACCAATTTCCGGAAACCTGGGCATTTGTAGCCAACAAGTTTTAAACTCGCATGAACCACTGACACCATGACATCGACATTGCTTACGCATATTTTGAACAATGGCCTGAAATAATTCAATTTTCCCTCTTTTTTTCTTTCGATTCATTAATATATTTAAAACTTGGACAAATCACTAATTTAAAATTTGTAGAAAAATCAATAATTCGTTGAGATATATTTACATACGTAAAATATTCTAAGACATACTTCACGACCAACAAAATTATTATGAAGATTCATTAGATGTCTTATATCATGATCTTTTTCGTATTGCTCCCGTTCAAAACGATCTAAGAATTGTTTAGCAAAATGAACACCATATTTGGAATTATCCGAACAACCACCCCATGAGAATTTTTCCCGTCCTATTGCACTTGAATGATCCTGAAATTTTAATTAATTTATAAGTTTATTTCTTTTACAAATACTGATAATTAACAATTAAAGCTATTAAAATCTGAATGAAACTAAATATTTATCTTAAATTAATATCAGTTGAACTTCAAGAAATTCATCAGATTTATCTAACAAAAATTCGCTACCATATTTATGTTTTAATTGGAACAATCACTTCGATAGCGCAATTTTTATGATTCCTCTCTTTATAGTGCTAAAATCAGAAAAAATAAAAATAAAAAAAAGAAAACTTACAATCCCTACAGTATATGCCAATGGATAATGTACTATAAAACTCGCTAAGTTTTTAAATTCATTACATATATATTATTAATAGATATTTATCTGATATTTACAAATAAGAATTTTTTGTTAATAAAATAAACAGTTGTGCATCAACATGATACTTGGCAGCATATATTAGTTTTTAAAATATCCAAATTTTTTTTTAAAAAAAGTGAACCAAATCTGTATATCGTTGTCCACCTGGTTGATTATCACAACCACATTCCGTTAAATTACCAGCACTGCATCCTTTTGTAATTGCATGTACAATACCCGCGCTGGCAACGGCAGAGATAAATGCCGTTTCTCTGTTTCCTGTCATGCGAAAAAACAAAAAAACATTTTTAAAATTCAAATTTATTTTTCAAAAAGACAAGAAAAACTGCTAAATTTGAAATAGTTTTCATTGTTAACTGATATTTTCATATAATTTTTAAATACTTAATTCTACATACCAGCTCGAAGTGTTTGTCCTAACAAATCTTGAAAACCATTTGCAGTTATATTTGAATGTTTACTTATCCTTTCCGAACAATTCCATCTGAAAAATTTGACATTTAATTTATTGTAACATTCTAGTCTATAAAAATGCTTAATGTCATTACATGATTTCAAATATTTAATTTACTCGACATTTTTCATATAGTTTTTGTGTGTTACAAATGTTTTTGAATGAATCAAAGATATGTATTACCTTAAAATTTTTTAAATCTCTTAAACATGCGAGATTCTTAATTTATGAAATAAATGTCTACTTTTCGAAGTTTTTATATGTCTACACACTGTACTCAAGAATCATTTTTACTCATTAAAAGCTTGAACACTGAACGATATAAATGGCAACATGACAGCTTTAAGTAACTTATAAAAGTATCAACAACGTTTTATTTCATGTAAATACAAGACAGAAGTTGAAAAACTAGCTTATATTTGTCAATTATCATTTAGTTTTTCTTTTTCATTTTTGTTTTGAAATTTGCGAAACTAAAAGAAGGTGGAACCTTTCAAATTTGAATTGTGCTTGACATTCGACGACTGAATCCCTGGCACCACGTCCAATAGATGGGATTGCAAACGGATGCTAAAAAAATCGTAATTCCGCAATTTAATCGGTTTTTCAGGAAACCAGGAAAAGAAAACAAAATTCCATGTTTCCAGTTTTGTAATAAAGTATGAAACGTCAATAATATCAAAATTGATTAAAAACTAATCCAGCAAGGTTTCTTTTTTTTTAAAAATTAAAAATGGTAGAAGGCACATAGAAAGCTAGATATCCTCACGATCATTTTAATAATTAGTTTCAAATTATTTCAAATCTAAATTTTTAAAATTTAAATCTCCATTTACAGCTATATTTCATCACTTAACAAAAAGAAAATTCCAAAAAATTTCACTATCTTCGATTGCATGCGTTGAAATAAATTTTAATTGTAGTAGTGGGATGAAGAAATTTAGCTATTTTATGCAAAAGGATGAAAATTAATAATATTTTACTTTTTGTTAAAGCTGTGTAGAAAAACGAACTGCATAGTTTAAATTGAAAACTAAATTCTAATTAATGAATATTCTAAGATTATTTTGATCGTCCTCGACAGTTATTTTCCAAAAGTGCAATCTCAGATTAAATTTCATTCGGGACGCATGACATTTGCTATTGTCAAACATTTCGTTTGCATGCAAAACATAGTAATTTACCTGTTGGCAGATACTGATTTGAGCTGGATTTAGACCCAATAATCGCTCACACAATATTCGGTATTGTTGTTTATCGTAATCGGATGCTGCATGAAATGCTGGCGAATATTGCGCTGTTGATGATAATGCTAGCGATCTGTATCATTCATAAATTTATTAATTATTTAATTATAATTCTTCCAGTTATTCGATAATAAATCTTTTTATTTTACAATAAAATTCGATTTTGATTAAATAAATTCTATGGTAACTCTTCAATACAAAATATAAAAACAATTATTGTTGTCTTTTTCTGAAAAAAAAAATTAATTAATAAATTTAAATAAAGGATATTTGAAGAAAAAAGATGAGATTATTCAATTTAAATTAATTTAATCGTCCGAGTAAATTCCTGGTTAATTAATGTTTATAACATTATCTCTCGCTTTTTCTTTTCCTTTTTTTTTGATTTTGAAATGAAGAATGAATAACTTACAACCAATTGTAATGCTGAGCTAATGCAATATTCAGAAAGATGGTAATCACTGCTAAACAGTGATTAATAAGTATCGTAGTATGCATCATTTTTATCCTTTGTTTAACAATGAACATTAAAAATATTCCTCTTAACGAGAGATCAAATATCAGCTTGTAAAACTTGTTCGTCAACTTTATACATCATCACTGATCCGTCAAATTGATCCTTTTATTAATACTTTTTGTTTCTTTTTTTTGTCAGTACTACAGCTTTTTTTCGTTTTTAATTCGTTGAAATTCAAATAGTTGCAAAATTAATTAATTGTTTGCTTATGCCAAATAATTAATCAAATTTGCTAAATGATATATCAAATATCCAGGAATATATACTAATTCAGAAAGCCACACGAATATGAACATTCAGAAAAATACCATTCAGATTAGTGAATAAAAAATGTATCAGTCAGAATGATTGAATTTCTTTTCTTTCGTCCTTTCTCTTCTTTTCTTTTCTTCCGTTCTTTTAGCCTCTCTTTTCTTTGTCTCCTTTTTTTTCTTTTTTTTTGTTATTTGTGATTGTTTGTTTGCTTAAGAGAGAAACAAATGTGGAAGATTGAAGAATTGAATTGAAAGAGGAATAGTTGTTGGGTATATATTAGTTGATATCTTCGAAGGTTATTGAAAGGCTATTTTGGCACTAACTATTAACGCCAAACAAAATACGGCTCATTTACATTTATTGCCCTTTTCTTGTTTAAACGACCCGTCACCAATAAGTTGGTAGATCAGTTGTAGTCTGTTGTATTTTGTCCTTCGCTACACTTTTCAAAATCTTATTCCTTCTCTTTTCTTCCTCTATTTAGCTTGTCCTCCAATAGTAGAAAGCAATGTAAGTCGTAGTAAGGAAGAGTAACAGCAGTGATAGCAGAACTTTGCACAAATTACCGTAACAATATATTCCAACCCTAAAAATTTAACTATTCACACATACTTTTAATCATATCATTAATACATTTCAAATATCAATAATGAAAATATCAACAGAAAAAAACGAATTAAATGTGAGTTTAATTTTTCGACAATTATCTTTAAGTATTTTCTACAAGATGTTTTATTTTTATTGCTCTTGGAGAAAGAAGAATGCTATTCCGATTTTTATCAATGTGTGGGAAATCCGAAAAGTATATAAGTAAATTAATAAATATTTTTAGTATTTTAAAATAGAAATGTAAAGGAAAGGAAAAGGAAAACAACTGGAGAAGGTACTAAAATAGTATATGAACAAAATGATCAAATGATACAAATTGTCGAGGATTAATTATCGAAAAAAAAAGTAAAGTATCTGATTAAAGTTTAGCGTTATCATAAATTTATTCCACAAATTTCGGAAAAACTTAAAACAAAAGCTAAAAAGATAAAAAAAGATTTTTATCGTTTTTAACCAGGACGGTTTATTCCTTTATTTATTTACTTTTTTCTACTAACATAATGATGCTGATCAGTCAGTTGTTCTCACCATAGCATTTAGTAGTGAACTTCATCGAAATAAAATTATAAGCATTTCAGGATAAACCGGGAGTGGGAATATTATTTAAGAACGAATAATATAAACAAAACTGTATAAGCTCCTAAGGTTTTATTTATTATAATGATAAACCTGAAATATCACGCTAGTCAATCTGAGTTAAGTTGAAATGAAAGCAAATGATGAACTGATGCTTCTCTTAGGCAAAACTATTGGAGCAAAACTTCCCTACCTCCCTTTCATATTCCCTTTCTTTCCTTCCTCTCTTTTCCTTTCTACCTTATGTTTTTACAGGTATCACTGGGATTTACAAATGAAAAAGTTTGTGCTCTCGAAGGATTCTAATCGATAGTTTCAACAATTAGGCTTAAGTGATAAATACGAATCGAGTTAAAAATCGCAACATCTGCTACCGATTCCAAAACCTTTACTTTTAATATTTGCTAGACGGAATTACGGTAATTTGACATAAAATTTTAGAGTATACGATATAAATTTGACAAATTTATTTTCATCATTATGATTCATCATCCTTTCCCTGTTCATCACGAAGAACTTTTCGAAATTGCTCTTTTTTGCATCTCTTGATCGAATTTATAATTATAAAAATAAATATTGGTTAATTTCAAATATATAATATGTAAAGTAATGAAGATAATTATAAAATTTCATAGAATAAAAATTTATAAAATATATTTAATGATTCATAGAATGATACAGGTGAATTACAGGTTATATTATAGTTATGGTACTACGAATGACGTTTGGAACATGAGAATGTAGTTACGAAAAAAATACTAAGTTTCTAAGATTTCAGAAAAATAACTAAAGGCTAAAATAACAATAGATAAAGATCAAAGACTAAGCGAATAAAAATCAAATCAAATGGAAAGAAATCTTCTGATAACAGTTATGAATATAGGAATAAAACACAATGATTTACAATGATTTGTCAATTTAACTTTGTCACTGAAGGAAATAAGTGCTGCCACGAAATGTATGTGGAATTTTTGCTTGTTTGAATTTTTGAAAGATTTCAAAATATATTTAAAAAAAGCAATTTCAACCGCACAAAAAATATCATCAATTGAATTGAGAGAAAGAAATCATTGGCTGATAAATGTTATGCTAACTTTAGCTATGATAATTCAACTATATCTTATGATAGTTTCAATTATAGTGATTTATAACTATAGATGAAATGGAAATGGAAAAAATATTGATCAATTTTCAAAGTAATTATGGAAAAAGAATAATAAATTTTTGGGATAAATATTTCGCAACTGATAAAATTAAATTATTCAAATAGAAGAAATTTTAATGAACCATAGAAAAATTTCTTGCTTAAATGAATCCAAAGTGATCGCATTAACTTCTTAGATCACAATTTAGCAGTAATCACATTTAATTTATCAACATTCATTTAATTGACAAATTTTACTGATCAATCAAATTTGAAAATGTCAACCGCGAGATAGCAATGAAATGACTGAATTAATTCAATGAAATATTTCTATATCAATGGAATTAATATTTTATAAATACTTATTTATAAATTCATATGAAAAAAGATGAAAATATACATTTAAATTTCTATTAAAAAAGAAGATTACTTGTGTTTACAAGTTTTGATGAATTCGCAAAATGATAAAAGCATTGAAGTTAAATTTCTGTCATAAGTTCATGATTCCATCGCATTTTTTTCATTCTTTATCAAAATTAACAAAGTTTGATGTTTTAATCAAAGGTAATAGAATTCGTAAAACTTGATTCCAACCACTCATATCAAAAATCTATCCTATCGTATCCTAAGAATATTTTATGACAATACTCATCATGAAACCGCCTCAACTTCAATTGTCAAAACATACAGGTGTGTATATGACATATGTATGTGTCTGTGTATGTATGTGTATGTATGTGGGTGTGTGTGGGTGTGTATGTCTATACTGAGTCCCATTTCTACGGCCTGCTTTATTCATATAAATCTTTATGGCTACGTCGTAAAAATCACATAAAATTGGTTCGTCCTCTCTAGCAAACACCCTCTTTCCACTTAAATCGCTCACTGGAAAAGATTGTCATTTCGAGTTGAATCAGAGGGTGCAATCACAAAATGTTATACTTTGAGACGAACAACGACTTCGAAAAATAGCCGAGCAAATTTAAAGAAAGAAAGAGAAAGAGAGAAAAAAAGATGGTAGAAGTTAAAGGGGAAAACGTAAAGAAAGTTTAGGGAAAAGAAAAAAGAACCTCCAGGTGGAACCATTTTATGGATGTTCTATGAAATTATCGTTTTACAAAAATTTAACAATTCCAGACTATCGATTTGAACTTTTCCAATAATGCAATTTAATGAGATGTCACGAAACTTGAATAAATTATTGGTAAGAAAAAAGTTATACCAAAATTAATGAATATTTTTTCAATTTCAAATTTTCCATACATTAATGAAAATTTGCTTATAGCATAAATATAAGCATTTTTTATTTATTTTATTTTGTTTTATTTCTCTTGTTTTTCAATTCATTTGACTGAAACTATTAAATTTCAAATATGCGCAATGTTTATACCTTAAAATGTGGTTTTATCAGAGAATATTAAATATTACTTATTTTTTTATGAGAAATTTATATTACTTGCAAAGCATAAAAGAATTATTGCGTTGAAAAAAAAGATTAGGGTCTAAAAGATTTTCGAATGAATTACAAACATAAATGATGCTGTTATTTCTAGGAAATCATTCAGAAAAGACATATTTCAATGTCTTGAATTTTATTTATTTATAAACCAAACGTTTGGAGTAGAAGTATTCACGTTCAAGTTTAAATTTGAAAAAAAAATGAAATTATATCTCAAATCGCAATAATACCGATAAATAATAATGTTATTTAAATGATTTTTCTAAAATCGATAATATATCCTGAAATTTTTTGTTCATTATTATTTATATAAATTTTCATCTTTTTTTTGATCGGTATTTTATTCCGTTTTTTTTCTTTAAAATTTTTGAGAGACGATAAAATTTAAATTTGATTCTTTCGATAGCTACAACGGGATATATCAAAAAAATTATAATTTCATGATCTGAATTGGTTTCGAGAGACAGTGATATTTCCGAAGCAATTTTAAAAATAATTGAAAAATTCAGAAAATTCATTTATTGGAGCTTAGGCAAAATCATTTCAAACAAGCTCTTTTAAAATGAAAAAATATGGTTCTAATAAAGACGTCTAAAAGCGATAGCGAAAAGGAAAAAATGGGATGACTTTAGTCGTCTCAGAGTTATTTTCACATCAGTGAGATATATTGTCGATTACTTTTACAAAAAAGATAGAAAAATATATTTCAAGTAAAATTTAGTAAAAAAATTGAAATTATTTTTGAATAAAACTTTGAAATCTTATTTCAAGAAATGAAGTATATAATTCAAATCTAATTAACTCAATTCGTTTTGTAGCATTCTTTCACTTAGTTATTTTACAACTTGAAAATTTAGAAAAAAGACCAACATAACTGATTGTTTTAATTATCGTACCGAACTTGTCGAATTTCATTTAAATAATCCACAATGTAATTAAATTTTCGTCTCATATATGTAACTAATTTATATAGGTCTCGTACTCATTAATTAATTCAAAAGCCAGTTGAAGAAATGTTTAACAACATCTAAAACTAAAGATTTTTTTTCAAATGAAAATGGTGATCTGATATAAATGATAAAGTATATAAAACAAATTTCAATCATTCAAATTTGGAAAAAAACAAATCCATTATACATTTTAATTAAAAGCGCATTTGTAATAATTTATTATAAGTATTGCATAATAATAGGAATTTTATTTAAACGCAGAGGGCGAAATAATTACGATATTACAGTATATATCGGATGCATCTATAAATGTTATATACGGTATGGGTAATTATTTTAGTTATTACGTATGACTATTTAATTTATACCTTTTTAAAACTTCAAAGTATATATATATATATATTAGATATATAACTTTCACATATATCTTCGGATAAAAAAAAATTGGGATATTACTCGACAAACTTCTTTCTTTTCAATTAAATTGATTTAAAAGTTATGTAATTAAAAAAAGTTATGTAGTACTAAAATTCAAATTGTAATAATTTAGAAAAGAAAAAATTTTTGAAATATTCAGTGTGGAATTTATATGTCTATACGCATCAAATTTTGTAAGCAATCGACAATAGTACAAACAACTTGGCCAGAATTAATATAATCCCATTATTTTTGTCTTTTTTTTCGCTTTCTTTTAAAGCATATATTTTTTTGTGTATTTAAAGATAAATTTATACTATTATTATTTTAAATGATTCAAAAGAATTTTTGTCACAAATACTTTATAATAACGTGATATTTGCACGACGTAGCGTGAAATCGTATAAATTATTTCAATACAATATTTTCAAAATAAACATTTTCGTGAAGCCTGGAAAAGAAAAAAGACAGATTTGGAAAACGTCAAATTTCCCAACAAAAACGATCAAAGAGGCTGTCGGTGGTTGTTAAGCAAATGTGAAGCTTTGGGCATTTTAATGGCCATTAATATATCTGTTTCTCTTCTGAAGAAGCTTTTTCGCCTTTTCTTTTGAATCCAAATCACATCAGAAATTTCGTTATCGAATTGAACAATTGATTTTGACCATATTTCGATGATTAACCAAAACTTTATTTTTCTATTCAACCTATAATGTTGTCCAAGTTAAGCTATGTATTTTATGCTAAAAAAAATGATTTTTGGAAGAAAAGAATAAATCCAAACATTTAACAATTAAACGGTATAAGTGGATAACTATTAGCTAAACATTTCAATTGATTTAATTGATCAAAATAATTATATAATCAAAATTTACTTCGTTCTAAATCTTCAAACAGTTGATTAATTATTTGATGAATAAATTGTAATAAAATCATATATCATTATCTACATACCTACTGTTTCATTCAATTTTCAAATATTTCATATTGTCGTAAATTATCAATAAACTTGCAATTGATTGTTTTCTTTCCTCCTTCTTCATCTCTTCATTATTTGATTTATGCTTCTAGTCTTTATAATGAAATTGATAATTTCTGGCACCTTGTGATTAAAGAAAAAAGAAGAAAAAAGAATAATGATTTCGTCCTTTTGTTTGAGCTTCAAATAACATTCATTTTCTAAGATAATAATCAACTTATTTTTCCAAACTTTCCAATAAATTCACAGTTTTCAATAATGTTTGACAAAACAAAAACAAAAATAAAATATACTATTAGAATATATTCTTATTTAATTCACTGATAATTTTAATTAGTGATTGATCCAAATAAAATGGCTTAATGATTAATAAATTCAAACTATTTTTAGAACTAGCGTTATTAAGTTGTGGAATCAAATGGTTTCCCAAAGAATAATTAGTTGCCCAGGTAATTAAATCCTTCATATGTTTTTGCTTGACTTTTACTTACTTTTTTAGACAACAAATAAACAGGACAACTTAAAAGGTTTTGATTTTCAGCATTTCAACTCCTTAGCTGATAAATTAAAAGCTCATGTAATCCTTAAGAATACAAAATTATTTAGTCGACAGAAATTCAAATAAATTTTCACTCATACCAATGCAAATGGAAATGAAATTGCTATGCATAAACATATGTTTGATAATTTTGTTAATTATTTAGAGACATTTATTTTCGAGAAAAGAAAGGAACGGAGAGTTGTAGTCAATTAAGATAGTTCAATTTGGAACAAAAAAATTTCAGTTTTTAGGTGAAAAAGTATTTGAAAACTTCTATCCTTTCAATTGAGTTTAAAGTTTATTATTCTTATATCATAATTTCAAAAAACTCATTTATAAATTAAAAAGTTTTTCCATCTAGTTTTTTGTAACTTATTAATAATTTCTCCAATCGTTATTCTTTATTGGTATTTTAATTAACAAATGAATTTCATATAAATGAAATTATGGTTAGTAAATTTTTGTGCATTTTTTTAAACAGTGATGATAATTATAGCAACAAAAAAACATTTAAATAAATTTCTCCGAGATAATTCTGATATAATTCTATTTATTTTCAAGCTGAAATCCTTCCTTTTTTCTTGTTTCTCTTCTCAAGATAGTAGAATCCTAAAATGAATTGATTCATCTAAAATTAAAAAGAAAAATGATTTCCTGTTCGAAATTGCAAAACCACGCGTTACAATGATTAATTAGTGCACAATTAAGTAACAAAAAAAATCATCATTACCAATTATGATAAAAAGATTATAATTTGATGATGAAAACTTGGAATTTTAACATATTAATAATTTTAACTGTTAATAAATTGAGGAAAAATAATTTATTTTTTATCGCATTCCCTGTTGTGAAAAAATTGTACGCTTTTTTCAATTTCATCAATCCCTAAATTGAACGATAATGTTTAATTACACGTTTAATCAGTGATACGATTTATCAATTCATTGAAACTATAAAGCTAGAGTAATATTATGATAAATAATTCTGATTTTCAAGAGAAGTAACAAACTTATCATTTATATATTTTCAGAAATTTTCCGTTTTCTATTTATATTTATATTTTGATTGTTTTCTCTCTTCGCTGAGGCTTTAATTTTTTTCACTATCATCAAATTTAGTAACTTAAATTATTTATCATAAATGAGTACGACATTAATAGTAGTACTTAAATTTATTGTATTGTAAAGTAAGTTCAAATATTTTCAAAAATCATCATATTTTTGGAAATGTTGGAAAATTTTCTCCCATTTGTCTCTAGCAAAAAGTGCATGTGAGTATTGGCTTATGAATTCTGATTGCATCTTATTTAAAGGTATGATAAAATGTTAAAATTATTTAGTCAAATAACTTTATTCCTTCATTGTTTTGAAAGACTATTTAATAATTAATTACATAAGTTTTTCGTCAAATTTTAAGGGTTTTTTGTATTTAATTAGTTGATAAATATAAATTTCAATTCACATTAGTGTTATTAAGTTTTATAATTAACTAATTTCATTTTAAATTTAACAAAAAAAGATGATGCCATAATATGATTTCTTTACAATTTTAAGTCTTGACGAAATCTTTCAGATTCCGTTAACCTTTCCACCTTATCTTTTTTGTTTTTCTTTTTTTTTGGATTTGAACTAATTAATTGAAATTGGATTTTCAAAAATCAAAAACTTTGATGGATAATGTACAATATGATAAACTTCGTTTCATTTGCTTTTCCTTTTTTGTCGAAAATAATGTTTGAATGTAAAAGTATTAATTACTGAAAAAATTTTGCTTATAATGTTAGAAAAGTAAATGAACAAATCTTTTGTTTAAAATCATTTCTAATTATTATCTTACGCTTAAGTTTGTTCATTCTTTCTATTACAGTTATGTTTTTCTTATTGATCATTCTTATTTTTGTTTGTTCAGATTATTGTTTTTAGTGATAATTGATGCTACTTTCATTGTTATTGTTGGTATCACTTTTATTACCATTGCAACTGTAGCTTATTCTGTATTGATATTGCTGTCATTCTAATTTTTTGGAACTATCATGAAATCCTTGACTTATGATTAATTATTAATTAGGAAAAGGAAAATAACTTAACAGCTTTGTTTATCACTTATAATTCCATTACTAATTTGAAGTTTATTTTCAAAATGTGAGAACAAAATTTTTTTTTCTATCATAATATGTTATTGTGACTAGATAGTTTCATCGAAATATAGTGAAATTTCAGAAGTTCAAATCAAATTTTTGTTTCGGTTCTTAGCACTGATTATAGTAATAATAACAGTTAATTTCATGTAATGCATAATCACAATAATTTGGAAATAGATATTAAATTAATTTCTAATAGAAAATTTGCAACATTAATTCGTATAAATCTGAAAATTTGATGCAAATGTTGTTAAATTGAAGATATACCAATGATTGGTAATTATCGGAAGTCATAATTTAAATTTGAGAAATACTTATGAAAGTAAGTTTAAACGTTTAGTCAATCTGTTGGTAATACTTTCAAATTAGGCTGATTTATGCTGAAACATCTAGTAGAAACTTTTCAAAGAAATGTGAAAAAGGTGTAGAAAACACATATAACTTTACCGATTTCATATTTCGTAGAAAGGTGTAGAAAACACCGTATCAACAGATCGAAGAATATTTTTAACAGATGTCTCATAAATTAGTCTAACTTTTTTGTACACATTGCATTTTGTTTTTGCCTGTTTTAACCAAATTTTGAAGATGGAAATTCACTGTTATGATATCAAAAAATTACCGAAATAATAAAGAAAGATCGGAACCTAATAAACAATGATGAATCGTATTGAACGGCTGATGGCATTGAAATGTGTTGACTATTGAAAATTTATCAAATTAAAGAAAAAGATTCTTTTATTAGTAAAATTATTCAATTTATACGATCATTATAAAATCCATGTATAGACAATTAGTGCGAAAAGATAATGGTTATTAATATCAAACTATGAGTGGTGTATAACGTTACAGTAATCATAGTTTGATATTTTTGTCATTTCCTAAAATATCTCATCGAATTATTAATATTTCTAAGAGATGAGGGAAAAAAATTAGTCGAATGATGAAGCTATGAAAACAATTATGATAAAAATGATAATTGCAAAATCCGATGAGAAATTTAATGAAAATCACAAAAATTGTTCAAAAATTTTTTTATTGAACAAAAAGAAGAAAAACTGATACCTATGAGAAGAAAAAAAAACTGATACCTATGAATTTAATATTTATTCAATGTTTTAAGAAAATTATTTCAATGATTATTAACAACACTTTATTGCATAATGCTTATTTTTTAAATTCATTTATCACTGGTAGTTGGCAATTAAATTTTATAAATCCTTGGGAAAAAAAGAGAAAAAAAGAATGGAAGCTGATGGCAATGAAAAAAAAAGAATAATAAAAATAAATGATTAAATTGCCCAATTATTACATAATTGCTTTTTCCTTTTTTTTTTATTTTTTATTTAAATTTCAGTGAAATTATTTGACAGAAATTGGGATAAACTGAATACTTTGCAAAGCAAAAAATAAAATAAAAAAACGATTTTTGCTGTGTTGCTTGTTTCATTTTTAATTCAATCATTTGAAAACTTCATGAATTATTATCACAATATCTAAATAAAAATTTCGATAAAGTCTTTTGCTCTCTTTTAACAGATGTATTTATTAAATTCAAAAGGCGTAAATTAGTTATATAAATAAGAATTAAAAAATGTGCAACAAAAACCTATTTTTTCAAACATTTAATCTTAAATTTCATTAAAATTACAGAATTAATATTAATTTTCATAATATCTTTATCATCTATGTTTCGAATTATTTTGTTTTGATTCAAGTTTGCTAATAAGTTGTTTTATTTTTAAATAACTTGTCGTCATTCACTAAGCTTTTAGTTGGTTTATGGATCTTCCATCTACTAACCATTTCTTCTTTTTGTCTTCAAACCAATTATTGCTATTTTTGAAACTTCTCACCATTTCGAATCATTTGTATTTGTTATTTTCATGTGATTTTTTTTTAATTAATTGATTGAAAATAAAATAAAAGTTTTCATGAAAACTTTATAATTTCCAAATTGAAGAAAGCAAAAAAAGAAAATGGAATGGAGGTAAATCGGATAAGAACGGAAATATGATAAAAAATGAGATGAGTAAATAATAACAAGAGAGGATATGATATAGATGATTAAAATTGGAGAAATTATCTTGTTGTAATTTAAAAAATAGCTTAATTAAGATAAATTAGAATTTCATTTTTTGTGACACAGATATCGTCTTCTAGTCCGTACAATACGTTAATTCAATCAACTGTTTCAATTATAGTGTGCCAATTTCTTTTTTGATTTCATCTATTTCCTAAATTTCCCTTATTAATAAAGCAGTGATAAAATAACTGTTCGCAGAAATGTTTGTCAATAATATAGCTTGTTCTTCAGACTCGTTGGATTACTGTATGATAATAGCTTAAATCAAGCCTCTCAAATTTATAGTTCTCTTACTAGGTAAACTTCTGATCATTTTTTCGGACTGACTGAACATCGAGATTCGAGACTGCTTAACTATTCAACATGATCCAAATGATGATAACAGCTCTTTTGTATTAAAAGGAATGTATAAGAACATTATTAAAAATAGATGATTGATGAAAGCATGAAAAGCTGATATAAAACAATTTTATTGCTTAAAATTTTTGGGAGAATTTATTTTTAAATTTTAAGTGTTTCCATATTTTAGTATATATCGTAAGTTTAGAATATAAATTTTAGGAATAAAAAATATTATTCTTAAATTTTAGGAAGGGAAGCGAAAGAAATGATAGCTATTTTAAGAGACTGATAAAGAATGATTTTTGTTCAGCTAAGCATTATTGTAGTTACAATTCTCTCACTTATTTTTTCTCGTTTTTAATCAGAAAAAAAATTGATTCTATAAATTAGAAATTAATGAAACCTTTGTGTTTAGGCTTAAATTTTAAATTTGATGACAAATATAGAAAATCAAATGCCATAATTATTATTGTTAATAAATTGTATGCGAATTATCAATAATAGTCGCATCATTTGTCAATGCAGTTTTTACATTGGATTATATGCCTCTAAGGCAAGATTTTCCATAATTTATTAATGCTAAATATGTAATTAAATGAGTTATCATTTTTTTGAACCATTCTTGATTTATTGAAAATAAGCATTCGCAATTATAATTTGGTTTTGAATTTGATTCCAATTTTGTTTGTTTATATAGCCTTTAATTATTTTTTGTCAAACTTTGGAAAACTTCAGAAAATAAAATTTGTCAACAATGCATTGAATAAAATTCACTGGTTTCAAAAACTTATCACAGAAAGTCAACATTTTCCGACTTCTTTCTTTCGCCCATTTCCTCTTCAATCTCAAAGTGGTCCTGTTATCTTGGAACGAAATATTAAGAAAGGATCCATATCTTTTCGTGTAAATATGATTTACTTTTGCAACGAATAATATCACTTGATTTAATTATCAAAAGTAAATTTATTTTTGAAATAATTCGAATTATTTCTTAACTAATCCTTTCACAAATTATGGAGACATTTGAATTGATAAGTTCACAAGGATGATTAAGAATGCCGGAAGCATTGCCATATTGCGTGCTATACCTATGCCATTTTATGAAAGTTTATCAGTTTGAATGTTTGCGGAATTACATAAAGGCGCCTTATTAAAAAGTTTTTTTTCCATTTCCTGCACCACTGAATTGTTTGTTTCATTTTTTCGTCTGTTTAATTAACTGTGAAGAAGAAAACGAATTAATCCTTTTTTATTTGAAAAAAAAAAAAATGAAATGTATTTAGTATGCCGAGTCATAGATTGTCTATGAATAAATGTCATATGAAATGATGGATCAAAACATTTGAAGTTGACGTCATCGGAAATAATCAATTCCAGGAATCCGTTTTTTTTCTCTCTTTGATATATTGATTTGCATATAATGTTATTACATTTAGATATTTTATTTCGTCTTTTCATTTCCTAAAATCATTTAATAAAAAGCCATCAACTTTTGTTCTGTTTTTTTCTAAATTTTGATATTTCTACGATATGTTAGTGTGCAATTGTTATTAGTTCTGACATTTATTGCACAGAATGTATAAAACAAATATGATTAAATTTTTAGCACAATTCTAAAAATGTGGAATAATTTGTAAAATATAACTTGGCTAATTTATCGTAAAGAAATATATATATTATTACCTTTCCCAGGAACTCTCATAAAAGATTGGTAAGATGTTGATTATGCAATGATTAGTGAGTCTAAATGATCTGATAACGGATACCAAGTTTTATCACGACAATTATTTGAATTATTGAATAACAGCAATATGATGAAATATATGACCAGATTATCTTTTTTTTTTCTTTTTTTTTTTTTTCTAACAGTCTATATCATTTATTTCTCAACTTTGTTTTCAGTGAGTCTCTGACTAGATCAGTGTATGACTGCTTTATTAAAAGTGCTCGATACTTGAGATTTTGAAAAAAATAGATGATTGCTTGAAATTTTTTCGCTAGATATTTTCAACGATAATTGAAATGGAGAACTGATGGCTATGTACATATCGTTATACTTTACACTCTGAGAACCGGTTTTTTTTGTGATATATTTAAATAAGCTTGATATTTCTTTAGATCAGAGAGAAAACAGAATCATTGTCGTGAATTCAGCATGAATCCAGTTCCTTTGGAAAATTGACAATGAAACACATCATTTCCATAAAATGCCTTTTATTTTGGATTACACAATATTCAAAATTGACAATCGTTCTCGTTCATAAATTACATATTAACCCATATAATTTAAAATCTTATTAAATTCCCAGTAGTTCAATTTCATTCTAATCGTATAAATTATGCTTTTTCTGTTTCTCATTTTGTCTAATTGCAATATATTTTGATATAAATTGTTATTATCATATAAAGCTATGATAAAAAGGATGAATTTTATTGAAATTTTGACGATGTTAAATATGCTATAATACTTTAGTCATTTATTGTGATTTGCTCTTAACATATAAATTGCATTCTTATTCAAATGAATTTTTTTTAATCTAAAATATAATTTTTTCTTTCTTTTTTTACCTTGCCTTTTCTTTTTTTCGCATTTTCTCTCTCCCTCTCTTTTGAAATAATCATTGATGGAGATTTGACTAAAAATAAAATGATAATTCTAACTATTTGTTAATGATTTTTGTTTGTTGTTTGATAACGAATGATATCATCGTAAGAATTTCTTGCTTAATTTTAATAATAAATAATGTTCCATTAAGGCATTGAAAAAATACGAGATTGGTTAATAAATATCTTAAAAAAATTTTATTATAAGCTTCATTATTAAGAAAATGTTGGATGCGTAGATGACAATTAAAATTCAATATAGTAATAAGCTCCATTATTAAAAAATTTTTGAGTATGCATATAAAATAATCAAAATTTGGACAGCCAAAAAAAAAGGAAAGTTTTTTTCTATTTGAAAATTATCTAATGTAAGTGTTGTATTTTTATATTTAGTATTATATAACCATCGTTGGTAATTTTATATTTGTTTTAAAAATTTTAAATTTCAACAAAAAGAAAGAAAGAATGCGCGTAATAGAATTTTAATTAGTTTAGTCCGAAAAATAAAAGAAGTGATGATTTCAATAATTTTAACTTTAGCAATTTAATTTACAATTCAAATAAATTCGAATTATTTGGGACTGAAATTCAATTCGGCTCAAATTGAATTTAATTCTTCCCATTATACACTTTTTTATGATACAATTATTTCTCATATGATTACATAGTTGACAATTTATATGCCAAATAAAGAAAAAATTTAACGCAAATATTTTATGATTATAGTTATCTAACAACCTACTACAACTTTTTTTTTAATCTCAATGACCATTGATAAGGCTTGAAAATTCTATTTCCGAGCTTAAATAATTATTTGTAAATGCGATGCGTCTAATGCTAATTTACTATTGAATAATCGATTAATGACGAATATTTGCTCATTTTTTATTTGCTTATTATTGGACTATATTAGTTAAAATATTTTTGTAAACATCATAAATAAAGAAGAAAAGTTACCTGGAAGAAACGAAAAGCACAAAATTGGCTTCAATAGAAAAATCACATCAAAATCTTTAATTATTTAAATTAGCATATATTTGCTGAAAAATTAAATAAAACTAAAAATCAGATGTTTGCCGTACTTGATCTAACCGTAAACAAATCACTATCTAAAAAGACAATATAAAATATCGATTAGTGTGATTAAGTAATTAAAGCATTTCAATGATTTATTTACTTTTGACACAAGTTAATCATTTTTATTTTTATTAAAAAAAATTAATAAAAACAAACGGAAGAGAGAGAGAAATATTAAGAATAATTTCTCCAATGTTAGTTAAATATGCAAAATGTTTATTTACACTTTTTGGATAATATAATTTGTCGACTTGTTCATTTTTTTTTTTTTTTTTGATTTCTTTATCATTTTTATTCCATCTTCCGTTTCTTCCACCCTTGTTCTTCTCCATTCTCGCCGTCTTTTTCAATTTTTTTTTTCGTTCTTTTATTTTTCGTTTTTCAGCAAAAAAAAAATCAAAAAATTTCGAAACCGCAAGTTACGTGAAATATATGATTTTTTCCAGTTTTACTTTTTAATTTAAAAATATTGCTTTGGATGAATGTAATTGCAATGTTAACAACTGTCAGAAAAAATTGGATTTCTTTTTTTAAACAAAATTTTAAGCTTTCCAAAATATTATCTATGGCAATAAAATAATGAGCCGAGATGGTTTAAATTTCAAAACAATCGTTCATGCGATTTCATTCAAACTTCATGCAAAATTTAAATTAAATGATAATTAATCAACATATTGCAAATTGTTTTTTATTGGCAGTATTTGTCCAACGAGACGATTGGATTTTGAAATGCAATGATTATATATAAACAACGAATATAAATTTATTAAATGAAATTAAAATTATTTGATTAATTGGAAGAATAACTCAAGCTAATTTAATATTTTCGTCGTTAGATTTTTTATTGTTGAATTGATTTTTTTTTTTGGAGTTAGCGATTTTGGCGAATGACAAATTAATCGGTTTGTTGAATTAATTGATTTTTAAATTTCGTCAAAGAGTTATACTAGAAATTAAAAGAAAGCGTAATTGAAGCGTTATTAATGCAGTTGAAACAATATTTATTAATTTAATTTGAGATTACGAATTGTGATATCCAATTTTGAATGAAACTACTGTCAATGTCATCAGCATTGTTCGTCACATTTGTTGAATGTTCAAGAATCTAATTTCATTTCGATTTCAGAAATTTTTTTAAGAAAAAATGACCAATTATTATGTACCGAAATGATCAATTTCAAAATAAAATATTAAAAATAAAGCTTTCTTTTGAGGATTAAGCATTTATCATTTACACCAAAAAAGTACAGCTATGCAGGTACGGAAAGCAATGTATTTATTGTTGTATAGTTCAAAGGTTATATAGAATGTCTCAAGAAAATTAATAAACAATAATAAAGTCAGCATTTCCTGATGAATAGTTAAAACATATTCTTAAATGACTACAAGGTTGCATGCTGTATTATTTTTGAAAAGAATTAGAATTCGTCTAACTATTCTATTTAAGTTTATTTCTTTGCTTCGAGAACACTTAATGATTGAAGTGGAAAATGTTTATGTGACTTTTAATTTTGATCAAATTATTTTTAATAACAGAACTTTACAAAATGACATCCTTTTTTTCCCGGCTTTTTTGACCAATTGATTTTCTATCATCCATAAAGTTCAATGATTGCAAAACTTTCAATTACAATCAGCATCAAAAAAAAATCATTTATCATGAAGGCCAAAGGGAAAAAAGAAAAGGAGAAGAATTGGAAATAAAATTCAAAACAAATCCGTTTTTCCACATTTTATTGCCAGCTATCTTATATACTTTGCCAATTTTGTAACATTTCTTTTTTGTTTTTTTTTGGAAATTTCAGTTCATTTTAGAAAATTCGCCAACAGAAAGGATGCAAGAATTTTGCGCAATTATTTCGAAAATCGGTTCCTTTGGTATCGTCTAATTAATATTTCGTTTTTTTTTTAAGTTAATTTTCTAAACAGAATAGTTTGTATCATTAATCATTGTGATTTATCACAGCACTTTCAAATGCTCTTTTCAGCGCCTAAAACATATACAAATTATCGTTGTATTATTTCAGGTCAAAAGTTCATCAATGGTTTTCAATCAATATCAAAAAGAACACCTGTCAGATTTTGAAGTGAAATGAGTATTAATATAAGAAAGCTGAAAAAAAAGCTATATTTTGAGTGATCAAACTCCTAAATATGGCTTTTTTTCCTGTCCTTTCCAATATTTTTTGAACGTCTTCTCTAATTTATTATCTACATATTATCTCTTAATTCCTAATCTCATTTTAATTGATTTCTTAAACGATTGCAGGACACGATAAGAATTTTCCCGCAATTAATGACTGACATATTTTTTTTTTTTTGAAATTATCTTCGCAATCATTTTGTTTAAGATAAAAAAAGCGAAATAAAGTTACAGATAAACAACTGAAATTCACCAGGGAAAAGCACTGCATGGAATAGACTAAGCCGTTAAAGAATTAAATTTATAAGTTATTGCATGATATGTATTGAATGTATACATTTATGTGTGTATGTGTGTGTGTGTGATGTGTATGTGGTATATCTCTTTAAGTATGTATGTATAAGGACTTTTTATCAAATTCAACCTGGACAGCTCATCGCTCTGCTCAAGTGACAAAGAGCAGCTATATCAGTATCGAACATGACTATTGGATGTATTCCCGAAACTAGGCATTATTGCTTTTGTTGACTGGCTATAGTTGAACGATGGGGAATCATCGATAGCCTAATGAGAGGATGGTTGACGGATGGTTTGATGGCTAGCACTTTTTTTCCTGAACATTTGTTCCGCATACCTGATGCATGTCATCTTCTATAGACAATGCTTTTGATTATTTCTCTTGCTATTTTTCATTAAATTTTCCTAATGTACTTTATCTATTTGTAAAAGTTTCCTTATAAATTTTTATTGTTAATGAAGCGATTACTTCTACTACTGTTAGTATTACTTATATCTGCTATCATCATTATTGTCAGTTATTGCCATTAAGTAATATTAGCGATAGTTGATCATTGACAACAGGTATTTATGAATGAAACAGGTTTTTCTTATTTTTCTAAAAATGAATTCCTTCCTCATCAACATCAACACACAATGTTGTCATCATTATCGATGTCAACTGAAACGAGTTTAGAGGAGGGGAGAAATTTGGATTTCAAAAGGAGAAAATTTGGGTTATTGGAAAAAGAAGAAAAGTGTTATAGCAATTGCTACTAATATTTTTGAATTTCAATCGAAACAAATAATAAGTAATTATTGGATAGATGAAATATACATAAATTAACAAGAAACAGTGAACAGCTTAATTATTATCTCGATCTACTCATGTTATGCCCTCACAATATCATTATTATTCTTCCATCACTTATACATCATCCTTATCAACTACATCTAATATAATCACTATTTTGCCATTACTGATATCTTATGACTAATTGCACTATTACTAATATTATACTTTTGTTATCGCTATTGTTCTTATTATTGCCACTATAATTCATTGTGTCAATATGATTTTGCAGAATAATTTTGGTCATTATCACATTGGTTGTAATTCCATGCTAAGATTTTTAAAATTTAATGAGGCCAGCAATGCATACACAATTCATCAAATTGCTGAAATTTAGAATTATAAAAATTTTATTAGTTCAAATCTCCTAACTAAACATTATTGTTGTTACTATTTGTCATGAATTATTATCAATTTGTTGATATCAAACATCAATATCAGCATTTGCTCAATTCTAACTGTCATCGCATGATTTTCTTATTGTCTTTATTCACACTTCATGCATTTGTAATACGGGAAAAAATGCAAAAAGTTTTGATGAGATAGCTATTGTCACGCTCTTTCCTTCATATAACAAATTTGCAAAATTCGCTTTCCACTCTTATCACGCAATCATTCCATCGTTTTCATTCTTTTCGATTTTCATTATTTTCGATCGCAAAATGAATGTTGAATCATAAATAAATCTTACAGAGACAGCATATATTACAAATTAATTAAAATAATTAATGAAATATCCATCGTCCCACATCCTATCTTAATTTTAATTATGTCTCAATACTTTGCTCAATTTAATTTTTAATTTAGAAAAGACCGTTAAATTTCGAACTTAGAATTAGCTTTTAAGATTTTATAATGAATGATTTCGTTTTTAGTTGCACATACTGCAATTAATAATCATTCGACTCATATCTAAAATAAGATTTATTTATTATTAAATTAATTAAAAAAATTTTTTTTTGGAGAAATTAGTTTTGCTTTTTCACTGATAAATGTGAAATGTTATCTGCCATTGACAAATGAAAAATAATATAAGAGACGAAAGCAACGAAATAGATATTTCTAGCGAAATATTTGATGGTTCGCTGTTTCGATACACATGATCAAAATGATTAAATAAATATTTGCCATCACTCATTGTTTAGCGATAAGTTACAGATGAAATAAGATATTAATTCATATTTCAATACATCATGATACTCGCTTTTTTCCTTTTTGTTCTCTTTTTTTAAATTATATTTTCCAGTAAGTTATTTAATGGAAAGATAAAACCGGAAATAAAAGCGTAAAATTTATGTGAAAAAATTTCAATAACAAAAAATTCCTGTTTTACTGAATTCTCATTGCTATGATCAATACGATTATTAAAAATTACAATTAGAAACTTAATTTTCACCGAATAATTTCAAAAAGTGGTAAATTTGATAGAATAAAGGTTAAAGTTTAAATTATCGGATTAGCTTGCTTTGTTCTTATTTCAAACTTAGGCTAAGAGAAAAAGAAAGACAAAGAAAAAAGAAAAAAAAAAGAATTATGGGGATTTATTGCCAAAAAGATTAATATTTCCTTTTAGGATATCAAAATTGGATAAATCATTTTTCGTTTCTGTGGCTCATGCCATACTTTCTTTCATTAGACTATTAAATATGTTTTGTCGAATGCTTTCACTAAATAGTTTTTTTTTCGAATTTCAAAAAACTAATTTTTTTATTGTTTTTCGTTTAACAGTAATCCTGACAATTAGCTTATCTATAATCAGTGATTATCAAAATTAGACACTTTGAAAAATATTTTGATATGATATTTAAGAATTGTGTTGTATAGTTATTCCAAGTTTGATGATTTTTTCCTTTGCCAATAGTCCATTATTTATTTAACTGTTGAAATTTTTATTAATTCAATAATTTTTCTTTCGAAAGCGTAAAATTAACGATAAGAACGTATAGAAACTATAGCAAACATTCTATCTTCAAACGAATAGCAAACTAACTATCTTCAAGAATTTCGAAATATCAATCTGAATAAAACGATAATAATTGTATCGACGGTATTCATAAAATTGGTTATTATTTGCGTATACCTAACTAATGTCGATGATTGATTATAATGCGTATCATAGTGAAATATGTTCTATATAATAAGTAAATTAAGAAATGATATGTAACAGTTTTGGCAAACAAATGATGAAATAATTACGGAAATATCAGGATCATAAATGAATCATGAATATTGTTGGAACCTAATTATCTTTTATTTTTCATCAAATTTCTTATTTATTTATTTAACAAATTTCAGAATGTCAGTGAAAATTTACAGATAATACCGAATTCAAAATTAGAAGCAATAGTTATTGTAGTGATTGAATTTATTATTAATTTTATTTGCAATTTATAAATAATCTTAACTGAGATATAAAACTGCAACATTTCCTATTCAAATTACAAATGTTAATAATAATATTAATTTCTCCATTTATTTGTAAATTTTGGTCAATATTTTTCATTTTGCTTTTATTCCTAATAATTAAAATTAAATAATTTTTACGGTTATATGTATTTGTAATAATAACAATAATGATAATAATAATAATAATAGTAATAGTAATAGTAATAGTAATGATAGTAATAATAACAATAATAATAAATAATAATAATTATTATTATAATAATAGTGTTATTGTTTCATCATAGAAGTTTCACTGTTCTATGCATGTATATTATTCTACAATTGTTTGCTAACTTTCTAAAATAGTTTTCGGCTTTAAAGTTTCATCTTGTTTTTTCACTTTTAATCACATTCATCTCAACTTTGGTATGAACTGAATTTTCATTTGTGCATCATTTTTTTCTTTCCTTTTCTTTTCTTTTCTTCAATGCCAATAAAAATAGAAACAAATAAATAATCTTCTTTTTCCTTTTTGAATTTTCGTCAACTATAAAGATATTGTTAAAGCAAAAAAATTTCGCTATGAATTAATTAGCATTCGTTTATATGTTAAAATTATTATCTGAATTATCATCATTTATTATCAAATTATCATTTATATGTATGGAAGAAAAACATATTCGTGTATGAAATGTATGTGTGTGAGAGGGCATATGTATGCATGTTTTGAGCATTTATATATTTATTGAAATGAATTTGAATTAGGGAATGCAAAATTCGTATCTTTTAATCAGTTTAAATATGGACCATTTCTACTAAAACTTTTTCCAGCAACGCCAACTTTTGCAATATTCGTGATTTAAGTATGCATGTGTGTGTTTGTATTTGTATGCATGTATGCATGTGTGTATGTATGTATTATATTTATGCATGTGTATGTGTATTCATTTGTCTACGTATGTATGTGTGTGTATGTACATACAGGTACGTACGTCTGTATATAAACAAATAAGATAGGAATATGTTGACGTGTATGTAAGCGTACGTTATGTTTGTGCATGTTTATGCTTTAAACATAACTAAATTAATTTTTATATACTTTCATTATTCTTTGACATAATTATATATAGTATGATTAACTGATAACTTCTCGAGATTAACTGATGATTTCCTTGAAATGATTTTTTTTTTGCTTATTTGCTATAATAAGCTGACATAATGGTTTGTTCTGCACTTTTTCTCATTTGTGCAACAAATATTGCGCAAGAACTATATCGAATTGTAGGCACAGAATTATTTGCTTAATGTTTTGGAAAATGTTTACTTGCCTTATTTACTGAGCAAAAATATATCTATTTGGAAATATTAATTATACAACAAATCTAAGAATTTATGTAAATGAGAAAAAAGATGATAACAAATAATAGCTGATCATGAAACCAAATCAAATGATCCCGATTTTTTCATCTTTTTTCTTTTAAACCTAGTGGATGGATTAAACGGAATGATTTAATCGTTAGCATTATAGTTATTCTAGTTGAAAAGGCTAAAATATTACCGATCTGCGCCATTAAATGAATAAATATTTTATTAAATATTCTGATGGTATTCTCGAAGAGTTCAATTATCTTTTTCAACTTAATACAGCTATCATAAAAAATGCGTATATCATGAAAATAGCAAACTGAATCAAGAAACAGGTAAACTATTCTACATTAATCATTATTTGATTGAAATTGTAAACATCACATCAAATAATTAATTGATCTTTGTACTATGATTCAAGTTTAAAAAAAATGACGAAAAAAAATTAGATCTTCGTATCATAAATCAAATAAATCTTCTAAAGAACAACTAAATGAATTGGAGATTCGGGAAAAAAGAATTCGAAAGATTTCAAATCATTTTCATTTCTTTTTTCTCCCTTTTTTTATGATATTCATGCAATCTACATTATATTTGTGAATGCATTTAAGCTGAAAAAACTTTCACTTTCATTTTCTCGTTTCTTTTCGCTGACTGACGAGAATGAATAATGCCTTTAACAATACTGATGATTACTTGTATCGAACTTTTTAACGATCATTTTCAAGTTCAAATATTTGAATAGAGTTGAAGTAAGAATAATAATGGTGAAATTGTAAATATGGTGGATATGTATATATATCATTTGTATATTCTATCTATCGATGACGCTGATGTTTTGCTTTCAATAAATCATTTGTTGTCACAATATGCTTTTTTTTTGCAATGTAAATTCATAAGCTTTGATTAAAATATTATCTAACTCTATATACTTGTTTTCAAGAATTTTAAATAATCGAATTTTTTTTTTGAGTTTTAGACAAGATCAATAGAAAGAAAAAAAAAATATTCTCGATTAATACAACATTTGTTTCTTAGTGATAAGAAAATTGATAATAATGGATGAATTTCCAGGTTTTCTTTTGAAAGAAAATATGTAATTGGTATGTTATGGTTGATTAACTCAATCATCTTTATCTCTTTACAAATTCATCTTATCAAGGGGAAAAATTAAAGATTTAATAGTTGTATATAGCTTTTTAAGTTAGATATTATACTTTTTTTTTTTTTGTACATTACTTGTTCGAGTTACATTTCTTTGCTTCCGTTTTTTTTCAGAACTTTTTTCTGTCCTCTGTAAGGAATGAAATAGAAAAAAAAAACGCACTGTTTAAATTAAAATAGATTTGTTTGTTTTTTGGTTTACTTGGCAAATTTAGTAAAATCCTTTCTCATCTCTTTTTTGGATTTTCTTTTCGAAAATTTCTATTATAGTTCGTTAGTGTAAACGTCGCATTGATAAGCTATCATTGAAAAGTGATATGAATGTGTCCATATGTTTGCGTAGACATATGATTCTTGCAATGATGATTAATATTGAAGGCAAAAAGAAAAGTAAAAAGTAAGATGTCTCGTCATTTTGTAAATTGGAATCGAATCTTTTATTTTCGATTAATTTTGATTTCAGTAATTAATTTTGATAAATTTAATCTTATAGTTAAACCAAAAATTGCAATATCACATCTAGTTTAAGAATTTAAAAATAATACTTCCATTATATCTGTAACTTTTTTAATCTTAACACTGTTTGATAAACTTCTCGAACGTCGTCATCTTCTACCGACCATTTTAGTTAATATGATGAAAAGCTCTTTTCACTTCTTTTTTTTTGACATTTTGCATCTAATACTAAAACCTTTTTTTCTTTTATATATATATTACATGGGTATTTTCATGCCCTTTAAAAAGGAGCATTTTTATGAATAATGAAGAAAGTATTATAAATGTAATGTTAGCACTTTCAGCCATAATATCAAATTTAATGCAACCTTCCATTTACAGTAACATCAAGAACTTCTTAAGCTTCCTCTTAATTTTTTCTTAAAATATATATTATTTATTGTTATTTCGAACTACTTCTAAATTCTAAAATTTAATTTCTGGTATTTTGAATTTTGCCAAATGATCTGTTATTTTAAATTCTATCACTAAATTATAGCACATAGCTAATGTAACTATTTAATTTAATTTATTTGAAATTAATATAAAACATTTATATGAACATTTCCAGATATTTCCCCCTCTCTCTCCGTGTATACTTTAATTAGTGAATTTATAATTTATGAATAATTTAACAAAATTAAGCTGGTTGAGATTAGATAATGAATTAATCATCTAGGAAACTTAGTTAAATTAGCCGAGATTTAAACAATGAATGATTCACCATTTTATATAATCATTTAATAAATTAAGGAAAAAGTGTCTTTTGATAAAATCAAAAATGATTCATCGAGAAATAAGTTATTCCTTAAACAGTTTAACGATATATTTTAAAATGCTATCGAAAAAATAATAATAACACTTATAGAGGCATGAAAAATTAAAATCTACACAAACGGAATGGTAAATGGAAAAAGAGAGCAGAAGTGATGGAGATTTTCCGCCTGCAAAAAGGACACCACGGAAATAATTGAAATTGGCCTGCAATGCTTCCTTCAACAAACGTTTGGCAAACACCAACGTTTATTTCTTCCTCTCCACATCTTCCTCTACCTTAAAGCTTCCCTTTGTGATCTCTCTCTGTTAAAAAAGTTTGTCATTTGTCATGATTAAATTCTTTTCTCTCTTTCCACTCTTTTTCATTTCCTTCTCTTTTTTTTCTGTTATAATTTTTAAGACTAAGGTCAAAATCAAAATCACTTTTAACTAAATACACTACCAAAAGTTACCTCTTTTTTTCTCCTTCTCTCTCTCTTTCTCTCCTTGATCCTCTCCCTTAACACTCTTTTTTTTTTTTTTTTCAAATCAACTTTGCAACAAAACGACACATTTCTTCTCTTCTTCTCTTTTTTTCCTTCATAACTCTTCTTGTCTTAATTTGATTTAATTGATTGTTCACTTTTTAAATCGATTTCTTGAAGATTACTGAAGAAAAAAAAAAAAAGATGACAGAGAAATTTACTACGAAAAAAATCGAATGGCTATCACGGATCATAGTACTACAGCTCTCCTCTAATATAATTGAAATTTCTATGCCATACTTTGACACTATTAAATCGTACTATCACGGATCATAGTATTATAGTTTTTTTTTGTCGTGCTTAATTTAATTAATTCGAAAATGATATGTAAGCACTAGTTTTAGTTATTATTTTTTTTTTATGATATATATCAAAACAAAATATCAATATATATGTACTAGATTTGTCAATCAGAAAAAAAGTTGAAGAATTGATATCTTGGGTATATTAATTTCAACAGTTGCTTTGTCTTATTTTATCAATCAAATACTTTAGATTTCAATTTTAGCAATTCCTCTTCATAAAGATTGACGGGAAAAAAACTCTCAATCTTAATAATATGTGAATTTCTTAATAATATGTGAATTTCTTAATTTGATTTAAAATTATCATTATTATACTTGAAACAAATGTTATACATCTATAATTGTTTATCCTGAAATTTCTCTATTTTTTTTTTCGATCTATAATCTTCTTAAATCCACTTTGCTGGTTCTGAGGAACCAGTGTATCAGTTAATCTATTTCTACCCATATCTGTAGTTTCTGATTTTCTTTTCTTCCTTCTTATCAAATCACGAAATAAAATTTGTATGAATTCCACAAATAAGCGAAAGTGAAATATACTTGTCTTATGATTTGTTTACCAAACATCTTCTGCAAATATGCAAATATTATAAGTTAATTTGAATAGTATTAGAAATTAATTAACTTCATTCGAAATCTTAATCACTCTCTTGCCTAATTTATGAAGCAATTCAAAAAGCATAATATGAATTACTCATTTCTAGCATTGTTTATACGAATCATTGAACTTTCCTTACTTCAATCACTACTTATCAATAGTCTTGAATTTGTTGATTGATTTAGTCTTATCATGTTTCGCTCCCATTCATTATTTCTTCCCTTCAATCATTATTATTATCATTATCACTATTATCATTACCATTTTTATTATTATTAATACTGCTATAATCATATTTGCGGCATTCTCTTTCATTTTCTTCCACCATCAAAAACAATCTCTTTATCCCCTTTCGCCAATTATTTTTGCAGAATAATGGGTAATTCAATGAAAAAAAAAGAAAAAATTGTTTAGATCGTAATACAATATTATCTTGCTAACTCCAATCATTATTTCAATATTATTATCTTACATTGGACGTCTAATAATAAGTCTTTCAGACATAAACAATTTATAATTATTCTTAACAACGTATTTATCCCGTGATGATTGGATGTAAAGATCAGGAGAAATGAATTATATGAAATGTGCAAAAATTATAAATATAACTTATAAAATTTCTAAGAAAAAAAAAATTTCTTTTTTTTTTTTAAAAGAAATAAGTTTTCCTTTTTTTCTTTTTCTTAAATTTAATGCTAACTTGGAATATTATTTATTTAAGTAAATAATACCTCGGAGATGGTTAAGGTGAAAAATAACATCTTAAAATTTTTTTTGAAAATAAAATTGTCTATTTTTTTTTCTAGATAATGTTATGAGATTTATCACACCTGTTTATACTATAAAAATATCATTTATCTGTCTAGTTTCACTACTTTTCCTTTCCTGCTTTCTTCCCAATGGATGTACAAAATTTTGAGTATCATATTTTATGAGAAAAAAAGTGAATTAAATAGCATTACTGCAAAAGAAATTACATCACCTTTGGATGAAAATTTTCAAAACATTTTTCTAACTAAATTCACTAAATTTATAATGTTTGAGAATTATTAAGAATTTTTTTTTTCTTTTTTCTTAAACATAATTCTTGCAAAAAATGTGTCGCTATTGATCATCCATCTCTCTCTCTCTCTTTCTTTCTGTGTATGCTCATTCGTTGAAACTTATACTAACTTATCAATATTCATTAATTTTAATTCTATAAGTGAATTTGTACTCAAAATTCTCAAAATTACAACAATAATGAAATATTTTGACTGTTATAAAAGAGAGATTGTGCTCAATTATATTCAAAGATTTATCAACATCATTCATCATACAAGTTTTCTGCTTCCCATCTCTTCCCTCTCTCCCTATCTGTTGTCCCCGCTTCTCTTCTTCTCCCGCTCTCTCCTAACAATCTCAGCATGAAATTTTGAATAATATATTTTATCAAACAAATTAAATGGCACTGACGCGAAAGAAATTACATTGACAACTATTTTCATATCGTATGCCAGAATCTATTTCAAAAACGTCGCAAAATTAAATCTATTTTAATATAATTTACGAATTTCGATAATTTGTTATGGTCCATTAATTATGTTTTATCAGTATATATTATAGTTTCAAATTTCAATTTGAATATTTGTGTTTATGGATCGATATTACAAATTTAGCCACACATGAAACAAATATGGACAGCTATATCAAACTAAAAATTATGTATATATAAACAAATCGTAATACTGTTATGTTATTGCTAAAAGAATATTTAACAAGTGCAAAAATAAATAATAATTTTAGTAGATCCATAACCAGTGATAATTGTTAAATTGGACTAAAATTCGAAAACAAATTTCTTTTTTTTCTAAAATAATTTTTTTCGAAGTATAGAATGGTTAGCAAATCAACTATTTTTTTTTTTTATTTTTGCACAATTTATTATTTGATATTGGTCTTCCCTTTTTGTTGCTGAAAGATTTAAAACCTAATTTTAAAATTCTTTTCTTTACTTAATCAAAATATCCATTAGCCGTTTTATGAATGAATATCAAAAAAAAATGATGGTATATGATATTATTCCATGACGACGAACTTTTTTTCCTCTTTTTGTCTCTTTAATTTGTTTTTTACTGAACAAAAAGTTGCTTAATATTTCAATAATAAAGGGCAGAATGATATTAATGTCTGTTTCAGTAATCGATGCAAAATTAAAATGATTGCCATTTATTCAGTTTAAAACAATCAAATGGAATAGATTGTTTACTATATATTTAATGATAACTTAATAAAGTAATAGCTCATTTTCAACTATAAATCACTTTTGATATTAGTACTGATTGCTCATTAGGTTAATAACATTTTATTCGTTACATGATAATGTCTAAATTCAATTAATAAATCAATTGATTATGATAAGTGATATTGCCACTTTCTATTTTCGTTTTTACAATGCTTTTAAGGAATGTTAAATTGTCATAAGTTGCATGACTTTTTTTTGTTTTTTTTTTTTGAAGAAACAATTTGATATATAAAATAGATGTGAAGACAAATTTACTTTCAGAGACATGTAATGACTAAGTGAATGATGGTATATTTTAAAATCTTTGTTGTTAAATATTTTATATCCTCTCTCTCTTTCTTTCTCCCTTATTCTTGATTCCAAAATATACACTCTTCTCATCCTAAATTTGTTAAAATCTTTGATTTTAAATATTTTAGTAACTAAAATTAAAATATTAATTTTCTAATTTTCAATTGCTGTTTCTTCCTATCTCTCCCTCTTTCCCTTCTTTTATCATGTGCTAAATTACAAATTATACATCTTTTGGATCCTGAATTTGTTTGAGTGCTGGATGGAATATAGTAAAATCTCTAGCACCATTTAAATTCAGCATTCCAACTAGATATTATATTAGTTCCTTCTTTTCAATTACTGAATTGTTCCTTCAATAATTTTAATGAATCATATTTTCCTCATTTTAGAATTCCAAATTTAATATATAATTTTTTAAAATCTTTAGAATTTTAACATTTCTATCATCATTTTATAGATAGCAAACAATCATCATGTCATGACAACATGGTATTTATCATCTGAAATTTTATGCCAAAGAATAGCGTAGATCACTTTGATCTTATCAGTATCATTGCCAATATCGTATTATGGATTTTATCGAACTTTGATTGTTTACTATATGATACTTCAATTTTCTAGTTCATTTATTGTTTTGCATTAAATATTTGCTACTAAATATATTTTTACCTTTTGCTAAATTACCCACCCATATTTTTGCTATATGGATTGTCGTAGAATTAGGGCCATCATATTTTTCCAATTTTCTTCATACATCTCTTCATGCTTTTTTTTCATTTCATTTCATTTTCTTTTAACTTTATTAATTAACGAACAGAATAAATGAAACTAAAGTACATTTTTCAATGAATGTGCAATTTTACTCAAATATGCTTAAATAGTTGTATGTATAGATATCATTGATATCAGTGGCTTTTATCGATATTTTATGCTTAGCAACCTATACTTCCCGTATTTTCATATATAAAATGATATCATAAATCTCCCTCTTTCTTCTCTCTCCTCTCTTCTTTCTTTTTTTTACCTTATTACTCATTCGTATTAAAAAAAAACTTTGAAAATGTTCATGACGGATTATTTCGGACATAATTTCATACCATAAGTTGATTTATTTTTTTTCTCTACCTTGCCGAAATTTGATAATTTTTACTTATCATTAATATGAGAAGTATCGATATTGATGAAATTTATTGCAAATTTAGTTAACTTTTAGTTTGAATTTGCTAAATTATTTCATACAAATCAATAATTGAAATATTATAAGTCTCTTCATGTTTTTGTTACCCATTATAATCTATAGAGTTCACGTGAACAGACAGCGTGGCAATATAATTAACATTTAAGAGTTATAAATTCACACAGAATCTTTGACTATTCTAATTTGTAATTGTATTTGTTTGGAAATATACTTCGATCACTTTACGCATATATATTTTTTGAACTCTTTTTATCACACTCATAATTAACATAAACACTGATTCAATTCAATTGTAAACAATTTGAATCAATGGATTTGTTTTTTTTTTTCAGATCGCTTCCCGAATTTCCATTCTTCTAGATAATTTCAAACTCTAATTTAATTCGTTTGTGGAACAAATCAGATAAGATATAACAGTCTATTATGAATCTGAATGTATATTACAAAATAATATTAGAAATGACATCTATAAATTTGTTTTGCATGAGATTTGATGTTATGGACTTTCATTTAGCCTTCAAAATTCACTATATTTTGAAATTACAAGTTATGCATTTTTTGTTCTTCTCTTACTTCGTTAAAACTGTTTCCTTCTGCTTTTTACCCCTTTTCTCATTCTCTCGTTATCTATTTTATTTTTTCCTTTTTTAAAAAATAATCGTTTTATTAATTAAATCAATAATTTAAATTTCGATTATTTTTTAGGATATATATTCATACTTTTTTATATGTCTTAGATATACAAAACATAATTCCCTCATCAAAATTATGTCTTCATAATTTCAAAAATAAATCGTTCCAATTCTTCATAATATTTCTTTCATTTGAAGCAGAAATCTTTCCTAATTGATTCGCTACTTCCGTGAAAAAAAATTATTTGTCATGGATGGGAGCAGTAAAAGAAAAATAAAATAAAAATTATTAACTTAATTGTATTGAAGAGTCGCTCAGTTCCGTTTCTTCGAAATATTAAAAAGTGTGGCTGTAAAATTTGTCATCTGCCTAAATTAAAAAAAGAAGTTAAATAATATTTCGCTTTCATTAAGTGATGTAATTGGACGGACTTCATTGACACCTTGCAAACTTGAAGCTGAAGTAACTGATGAATTTTAGTCCGTTCATTCATAACGAATTTATACTTCTGAATCATTTACATATATGTATATATATATATATATATACGCACGCAGAGAATATATATATTATATAATTTTGTAAAAGTCGATTTATTAATTTTTAAGAAGCAAAAATTAGGATGAAAATGCTTGTATAGCATTTTTATCCTTTGGAATCATTTAGAAATTTAATAAAATACTTCGAAATTTGAATTAGGAAAAAATTTGTCATCTTGAATTTTTTTGAATTTGAATGCTACCATCATTATGTCAAAAAATTTGAACGTAATGCTCATCGATAATTGAGGATCGGTCCCAAATTTGGAAGAATGAGAAAATTGTGAATGAAATTAAAGAAGCCACATCTCATATCCTCTTAATTTGTAAGTTAACTGTAATACTAATTTATCGCTAATCTTTAATCATCCTATCAAATCATTGTTTATATTCAGTGGAATTATTTCCTATTGTTCTGCAATGATTATTCTATAGTCAAGAAGTGGTTGTAAATAACATATAAAGTGATTATAAAATGTGATAATTATCTTGTAAATATAAAAATTATTTGTTGGAACTTTACATTTTTCTGAACAAATTATTAGCTAATCTTTTAGAATTAATAATAATTAATTGGTTGCGATTTTTAAGTATAATAATACTTATTCGCAAAAAATTTTAGAATTTTTTTTTCGTTTTTTTTTGTTACGGATATTTTTTCTTTTACCATTTATGAACAGAGACGTGTGTTAGTGGATGCTTCGATCATAAATGTGATAATGCAGATGTGATGTGATTCAGAAGCGTCGAAGGATTAAAATCTTTTGTGAACTTCTAGAATTACGGGAAAAAAAGTTTGCTGAAACAACTAGTCTATAAAATATTATAGTACTTATTGTATAAATTTTACTAATGTTCCTTTAGTGAAAATTTATACAACAATCATTGTTATCATTGTTTTTAATTATTTGGTAAACAAACAATTGCAAATCATTGATTTCATGTTTTGTGCTACAGTTAATAAGATCAAATGTTTATTATAACTTACATTCGTCTACTAGTGTTTGAAGGAGGATTTTCAAAATAATGCAATCACAATCGAATTTTACCAGATTCCACTTACCATACATTATCATTGATAATAATTGATTGGATTGAATTATTTAATATCACTTTAATTAATGCTCATCATCAAATCATTCATATAATTGTTGATTTGCATAACTTTAGAAAATTCTGATTTTTTTTTTTAATTTAAATGATCTTGACTTTGCCAAAAATAAAGTTTTATCAAAATTTTCGATGTTTACATTGCATTTCAGATTAAATATTATTTTTAAAATTGGGAAATGAAAAAAATTAATTTTTAATTACTTGATTTAGAGAAAAAAGAAATCGTAAAAAAATTAAAGCAAAATAAATTAATTAAAAAAATTAAAGCAAAATAAATTTGAACTGTCAGTTTTTTTTATTCAAAAAATAATTTTTCGACCCTAATTGAATTTTTTTGGCAAAAAAGGCAAAAAAATATTTTCTAATGTTTCTAATATGTTGACCTAACAAATCGAATTATTCATTTTTATTGGCAATTCCAAGTTTGATAACTAACTATTGTATTATTATTGTTTTCAACTTTTCTTTTTACTAAGTATTATCTAAAATGAATTATAGATCAATTCATTATAAATTGCAATTTAATTAATCTAAAAAGATTTCAAAATTGATGAAATAATAGGTATTAAATTTATTGATGATAGTTGAAATAGCATGATGATAATGATAGTTAAAATATCAAATTTTTTTAAATCATATTGATAATTTTTTACACAATGAATCGAGAAAAATGAAACTAGAGGAATATGACTTTTTGGTGTTGTCGATGTAGCAGAAATGAAATAAATGATGGCCACAAGAATTAGGAATAATAATTCTTCATTATCCAATGGTTCGTGTTTTAGCTGCATTTATAAATGGGAAAAGTTCGCACTGATAATTTCATTAAATTATTATTTATTCATTTTGTCTTGAAATTTTTGTCATTAATTTACGCTATCTTATATTTTTCTTTGGATTTTAAGTTATAAAAGGAATAATTCTTAAACCAATTATCGACTTTTTGTTTTAATGATTATAAGCATGGATAAAGAAATGGATAAACATGTGTGTAAAATACACGTGAAAATATGCAATTATATATAGCATGATACGCACATGTGTTCATTCTTTTCTGACTATTTAATAAGCAAATTCAAAAATTTTATTAAAACTTTTCCAATTTTTTTCATAAAATAATTTATTATAGGCGTTGTGGTTACCCGGCAACCACTTCCTAGCAATGAAAATAATAACAGTCATAATAATTTGAGCATTTTCAATTATGTTCCTGAATCGAAAAATGATTTCGACGAAAGAAAGCATGAGTTAGATGATTATAATGAAATGAAAATCAGTATGAAAAAGTATGTCTCTATAATTGTTAAAATTACTTCAAATGATTATAGGTATTAATCTTGGTAATCTTGATACGTGATAATCATGATACATGATAAACTGTAGAAAATATTAATTTTCTTATGATTCCAATTTTTAGTTTTCTTATGAATTCATGGTTTCAACAATGGGAAGCAAATTAATTAAGAGAAACATCTTTAGATTATTAATTATTAAGAAACCTAATTTCATACTATACAACAAATCCACTGTATTCTTTCTATGATTAAGTCAGTCAATTAATGTTGATTCAAATTACAAAATATTGTTACTAGGAATAACTTTCCAGGTTAAAAAAGGAAAGCACTAATATAGCAAGTGTTGTACTGGATAATCTTATCAATGGATCAAAAAAAGAAGAATCAGAAGAACCGACAAAAAATGAGCAGAAGGTATATAATAGTTTCCCATATGAATTATTTGATTCAAGATGTCAGCAATCAAATTTATTAATGCATATGACGTATAATTAATTTTCTATCCGTTTACAGAAGTTAATTATCTACCTACATATATTTTAAGTAACAATGCTGTTTAAAATAGGAGAAGTAGTATAAGTTAAAAAAGTTGAAGTTAGACATTACTATAAAAAAATTTTGAAATTTATTTGTAGAAATTAAAGTGGAAAACAATTTAAATTATTTATTGTGCAAATGAAGTTGGCAAGGTAATATTTTTTATCTTCAATAGAATCCTTGAATACTAGAACATATTATTCTACGAAATTTATCAATTCTTGAAAATATGAATATTCAGGGAATCAAAAAATTATCCAATCAACAAGATTCGATTGGAAGCATATATAATATGGAAGATATTGTTATTTCGGATGTTGATGAAGAAGATCTGTGGGAATTGATGGCTAGCAATGAAAAAATAACAAATAAGAATGAGATATATGAAAAATGTAAAATATTATTAAAATTAATTATACTATTAAAATTCTAACTAGTATTAAATTTAAGCAAATTCACTGCAAAATAGGATTCTTTTTTAAGTACGATTAATTATTAATTGTATCTAAAGCGATACATATATTTCAGTTATTTAGGGACTGGTGATGATAACAAAGAGCAAGCTGTAAATGGCAATTTTAATTATACTACTAATTATGATGGCAAAGCAGAATTCAATGACACGAGTGATATTTCGGATGCGTTTAGTATTTCTGGTCAAATTTCAGAATTAGAATCATTTGAAGGATATTCTAACCAGACTAAGGAATCACAATTAAATGAAATCGAATTTCCGAAGAATATTGCTGTAGCCTGTGATTCTAAACAAGATATATGCAAATCTAGTAAGACCATGAATAATCTGACCAATTTTGTCGGCCGGAAAATATCAACTAACACTATTGACAACGATAGCCTATCAATGATTTGCATTCCGGATGATGATCTTGTGCTAAAAAAAGAAAATGTTCAAACTACCAACGTTTCGATGGAAATTGGGCGCAAAGTTACATCAAAATCAGAACATGATACTAAAGCATTTGTACAATCGAATAAAATGTATTCTGATGATGTTTCAAGTTCATCATCAAGTGATAGTGATGAAATATCCGATATAATTATCTCATCCAAAAATTCTGGAAAAAACATCACTATCCTGAGGGAATACGAAAAAACAGATATTTCAGCAAAAAAAATACAAGAATACAAGGGATGAAAATACTCCAGAAAATGATGGAGTAATAATCAAATATAAAAATATGCCAAAAAATGAAGCTAATGTTAAATAAAACATTCACTGATGATGTATTCAGTGAACGATTGATATGAGTGAATAAGTAATAGGATAATTTTGCTCGCTTTTTCTTCGTATAATTTCTCTGTTAAATTTGACACAAGAAAAATTTCTATTGTAATTTTAAGAATTTGTAAATAAACCAAAATCAATGAATCTTCAATGTACAATGAAATGTTTTGTAAAAAAATGTTAATCTTCTGTTAAATATTGGAAGCTATCTTCAACTTTTTTACTATTATTTCAATTTAACTGGAAGATTTATCTTATTTGACCGTAATTTTAATTTTAATAATTTTTCACTCTATATTGATAATTTGTTTCGAACAGATTTAAAATATTTGTATATTTCCACTTTAATCTGCCAAATATTTGTACTATTCGGAATCAAAAGAACAGAAATATTTGAGAAACCATCATTCGAAAGATGAAAAGTTGAAAGATTTTCCGGTTTTCGGATTAGATAATGTTAAAAATCGATATTACAATAAATTTTTGATTTCGTAAATATTATATCGCATATGTGCTGCTTATATATATTGATCGCATTCTGTCCTAGCTAGGAAAATTTACTTAGTTAGGCATTATTTCAGATAGTGTCAACTAAAATTAAGATCAATAAATTATTAGATGTGACAATTTTTTCAACCAATAATTTCATTCATCAAGATTGGTTCAGATAATTTCTTTTGAAAGCATCATATGCGGTTTAAAACTTCTAGTCTTCAAACTTGATTTAAGCAATGGCTTATTCTTTTGCTTATTGCACTAATATGCGTTACAGTTTTTGAAATTTGTACCGGGGAAGAATTTATGGCATAAGATGGGAGCTAAATTTTTTTAATTAAAATAAAAGATTTCAATTTATTAGAAGTAAATTATTGTATCTATCTTCGTATTTAAGACTAAATGCTAACAAAATAATGATAAAATCTCTAATTAATTTCATGTTATTATATATTTCAATTATGAAAGCAATCATTTGAATGATGTGCTGGCTATTTGATTTATGCTACGATATCATGCTTCAGCATAGATTCCTTAATTTTTCTTAAAATTTTTTTTATTAGAATTCAGCGTCGAAAGAGAATGATGATAAGAAGTTGACATTTCTTCTAACATTTCTCAACTGAACCGGTTGCTGCGATCAAAAAGGAGAACTTACAATGGGACGTTTATATGGAAGTATTTGTGGTATATGCATAGATTTCGATTCGTCTTCGGTAATTCATCTTCGGCAGATTTATCAGAGAAAAATAAAAATTTTTGATCGAAATGAAGCAGATTATCATCATTCCTCAGCTTTTCATTTGTTTCATTGTTCAGTCAGTGGAAAATTATCGAACGCAGAAAGCATCACGACATACGTTAGATCACATCAAAAAACTTATCACCTTGAATGTACAAAGGTTATATTGCGTTTGATTCATTTATATAATAATAATTGTATCATAGTCAATATTTAAAATTTAATAGTTTAGATAGTTTCAAGTATTATTGAATTGATACAATCCAATCAATCATAATCATTATTTCACCAGCGAATTTTTTAAATGTTACAGACAGATCGGAAGCTTAGATGATAAAACATTAGCTGATCAAATAGTCTTACAACGAAGGAATCCTGAAGCAAAATGGCATCATAATGAACTATCTGTCAATGATCCAGATGCATACTATCAAGTTCGTTTCATTCTCGTTCTATTTTTTTTTGGTTAGTCTTTTAAAAGAAAAGCTAACTCCAGTGCATTATTACTTTTCTTTTTTTTTTTATTTTGAAAACTTAGAAATTACTTTCAAAAAGTACGAAAAATATTTTTCAATTTAACATGAAATATAAAATAATTTATAAATATGTTGCAATGAATTATATATTTTTTCTCTAAAAATTTAATTGCATAAATTCCAGAAAATTTTTAAATTAAGATTTTGAAAGAAAGTAATTTTTGCTTTTTTTAGGGTGATGTCGATTTGTCGGAAAAACAAGCCGAAATACTAAGCGAACATTTTAAAAATGAAACTACATTGGCGGAAAAAGACGATACAATTATAAGGCGAAAAAAGTGTCATTTACGGATTTTCTGAATTTATCGAAAAAAAAAAAAAAAAAAAAAAAAAACAGAATTCCGATTTCACAACATATTTTATTCAATTGTAAATAACATACGTAATTGATTAATTTAAATTGCAATTATTTATGTGTTTTTTTCTCTATTGCCATGATTAATGAATATTTTTGAACAAAACTTGTTTTTTAATTGTACGATTTATAATCTGCAGCCATTAGCAGTGTCAAGGATAAATTGCCTTATAATTTGTTAAAAATAAAACTTTCCCATCCTTTTCTTATATATATATATATATATATATATATTAGATAGATTAGATAGATTAGATAGATAGATAGATAGATAGATAGATAGATAGATAGATAGATAGATAGATAGATAGATAGATAGATAGATAGATAGATAGATAGATAGATAGATATCATGCAACTATAATTCAACCTAGTTTATTTCAGCTTAAATTAGATAGTCTAAATACTAATGCTTCTTTCAGCGTGCTCGTTTTTCTTTCTACATTTCTTTGTTTACAAAAAGCATCGGTATTTTAAAAGCATTTATTATCACATGAAGAAAATCATATGTTTGATTATTCCGTCTTGTAAATTAATAGACCAAATGTCTGGAAACATTTTTCTTCTTGGGTTTAAATTGACTTAAATTCAGTATTTTTAAATTTTACTTCAAATAAACAAGTAAATCTAAAACTAAATCATACTTTTTTTCACAAAAAAATTAAGTAAAATTCTTGAGTATTTAAGTTTATCATGTTCAGGAATGAAATTACCAACCATATAAAATCCGCATAAAAATGAATACTTCTGGAAATATGAGCGTTTTTTATAAACACAGAAATACTAAAGAAGACATTGGTATTAACTTATTTAAAATTTAATTTTAACTTTTTTTAATTTTTTATTTTATTAAATTAAGCTGAGTTATAAGATTACATGATATTTATTGTCTAAATATGAAAAAATTTTTTTACAAACTTTGAAGCAATTTATCCTTGATATTGTTGATGACTCACGTCGTAATTCTCATTAACAAGTTTGGCGTAAAAAAAAATTCAGTGATCGTAGCAATGGCGAATAAAATTGTGGTTTACATCTGATCGAAATTCGTGTTCAAATTAATGAGAATTATTGTTTGATTCCATTTAAAACATTAAAAATTCTTTGAAAAATATGACTCAACAAAACTATTGCAGTAGATTTAAACTTTACTTAACACTTCATATTTTTCAGGAGCATTGGCCGTGAACCATTTTACGTAAGATGGAATCATAAACGTCCCATTAGCTATGATTTTGCGGAAAGCATTCCATCAGAAACACGTAAAAAAATTCGCTCAGCAATAGCAATGTGGGAAGAACGGACATGCATACGATTCCAGGAAAATGGCCCAAATGTGGATCGAATTGAATTTTATGATGGTGACGGTTGCTCAAGCTTTGTCGGCCGAACAGGAGGCACGCAAGTAATTTTGGGAACAAAATTTATTGTCAAATAAATTTTTGCTTTTTTGAAAATGTAATCATTAATATCTTGAAAAAAACCGTAAGGGAAACATTTAGATTAATTGAAATTGATAATTGAATTAATATTTTCCAATAAAAAATTTCAGGGAATTTCAATTTCAACACCAGGATGTGATATTATTGGTATTATATCACATGAAATTGGTCATACTTTGGGAATATTTCATGAGCAAGCACGTCGTGATCAAAAAAATCATATTTTTATTAATTATAACAATATTCCATCAAGCCGTTGGAACAATTTTTTTCCATTATCAGAATATGAAGCTGATATGTTTAATTTACCCTATGATGCAGGTAACATTTTCTTCGTATAATGATACTTTAATAATGATATTTTTATTCATTGTATACTAATTATTTCACAGAAGTGATAAAAATAAATTAATTTTCGAGAAATTTTGCATTTAAAATTTTAACTTGGAAAATTTTTCGAATATAATATTATTTTAACTAAAATTTTGTTATATTTATAGGATCAGTAATGCACTATGGACCATATGGATTGCAAGAAATCCGTACGAACCAACTCTTACAACACGTGATAAATTTCAGCAGTATACAATTGGACAACGTGAAGGGCCATCATTTCTGGATTACGCATCTGTTAAGCTTTACCTACAATCACATTAATGATATTGTCATCAAATGGATGATAATTTCAATAACTGTAAATTTGAAATTTAAAATCTGAACTTTTAACATTTACTGAAATTTCTTTCCAAATGTGGTTTGGTTTGATACGGATAAAGCCTATCTGTGTTAAATATTTTTATCATTAGTGGTTTAAAAATAACTCAAATTATAGAAATGAACATTTATTATATCTAAGTTTAAAATTAATTACACATTTCTAATATCCCAGCAATACTGGACAATTAAATTTTCTTGCATTTTATTATAGCAACGTCATCTATTAATTAGAAATAAATTAATACAAACAATGTAATACTTAAAAATAGACCATTGATCAATTTCCTTTCTTTTGATTAAAAAGTTTGATTATTTATGCACTAATTTTCCTGCGAATAACATTATTTATTTTATCATAGATACTTCAGAATCATAGGGACCTTTTCAGATAAACACCCGCTTATCATTGTACAGAACAATGTGCTGATATGCATTGTGACCATAACGGTTATCCTAATCCCAATAATTGCGCGAAATGCTTATGTCCAGATGGTTTTGCTGGTCGTACCTGTCAATATGTTCAATACACATCTTGCGGAGCTCTCATTAAGGTAAGTATTGTTTTTTGACTTCTCTGATTAAGATACAGGTTGAGTATATACTTTCCGTCCAATGATTTTTCTGATTTTAATTTATCATTTCCGAAAACGAATTTAAACTTTCAGTCCATTTTTTACTTCTTATGCAAATTCGTAATTCATTTTTGAACTTATCATTTATATTTCTATGAATAACACTGTTATGCAATTCAGTTCAATGCTTTGCCTGATAATATTATAATTATCTTCTGGAAATCGTTTTACGTTTTACGTTAAAAAGTTCATGCGATTAATTCATCAAATGATTTCAGTCAATATACATCTATTGATTAAATTATAAACGATTGAGATAAACGACGAAACTTTTTTTACCTTTTTTTCTATAGCGTCATTCAATTGCTAGTCTTTTTCTTTTCTATCCTGCTCTTGCTTTTCATTTTTATCTGTGCATTTGCCTAATTTACCCTACATTGGTAGTTAAGGCAGTTATGCTTGCACTCATATCAAATCCTCAACATTAAAACCTTCTTGGTTATCAGCATTGATGCTTTTTCTACTTAAACTGACAACTAAAATTGAATTGGACTTTTAAACTGAGCTAGATGTTGTATGTGTAATCGAAGTACTCCAAAAATATCAACTAAGAATTCAAATCTGCATCTCTCATCATCATATAGAAAGAGTAGGTGATTTTCAATATCATCTACAGCTGAATACATCACAATAGTATCATCACCTTGCTGAGTACATTCACATTTGGTCTTTTTTTGTATATATTTTGCAATTTTATCCATGTTATATATTCTGAGTTTGTTTTGTTTTATTAAATTATGAAAAAAAAAAAAAGAATATAACCCCAATCTCAGCGATTTATTTGGTCATCGGCGGTCATTTTTCATTATAGAAGATTCTAATGAACCCGACTCCCCAAGTCATTGTCAGGCTGATGTGTTCAAATTAACAAATAACAACAAAGGTAGGAAAGTGGCTACATTAATTGATAAATTTTGCTATTTTAATGAAAATAATCAGTTTAAGTGTTGCAATGACCAAAAAGGAATGAAGTGCCGTGTTTATGATATTTCTGAAATCAATCAAGAATATAGGATAACAGAAAGCTGGTTGGTAGCGATATAACACTTGCTTGGAGTAAATCAGCTGATTTTGATGAGATAGTTAGGGTTTTTGAATCGAGTAATCCAAAGATTATAGCAATATATCAAAAGGTCTTACAGTTTGGCCGGGAAATCCAAAATCTTTAAGTGATCAAATAACCTGCAGGTTTATTGCAAAAATGAAAAGAAAACTATTACAAATGGTGATGTAAATACCTGCTAGTAAAACTTGAAGAAAATAGCTTTGGCGTGGTGAGAATGGATAAGTTGTATTTGTATGATGGGAAAGAGGGTTTTTTTTTTCCTTAAATAAAGATGCTATAGATAAAATGGATTCAAAAAAATTAGAATTGATATTTGAAAAGTTCAAGCAGTCGAATTCTATACCGAAAATAGAGCTAAATTATACCAATCATTTTACATTGCTGGTTGTGATAGTTTTGTCAGCACGGAAACTGATGTGAACGTTAATAAAATTACAAAAGAGTTGTTTAACATCGCTGGTAAACCAGAAAAAATGATACTAAAGAAATTAACATAACAGTGTGAAGTTTTCTGACTGATAAAATGCTCTCACGCGTAGATCATTTTATTCAATTCTTTTAAGTGTAAATCATATTCTTAAAAGGCTAAACTAACGAATCGCCATGCCATCGTATAACTTATAAGGTTTGTCTAAGTAAAATTCTACATGTATTTCTAACTTGGCTATCAGAAGGAGTACTCTTGTTAGAAGTATACATGAAGACACTCATTTTTTCGGGTAATAAGAACACTCTTGAGCAGTCTAACAAGATTCTACAAATTTTGTCTTGAAAAGATTTTTAACTGTTGTAATTTTTCTAGTATTTCCATCTGAATTACACAATCTCAAACTTTTTTTTCTCAAATTTTGAGAATACAAAAATTGATGGAATTTCTGATATAGTTAATACTGGAAAAAGAAATCGTTATTCATATAATTAAACGATTTATTATCACCAAACGAATGAAGAATGGAAAAGAGAGAGTAGGAGAGAAAGACGGGGAGGAAAGCATATAATTAAAACAAAATTATTTTTATCTGGAAATAAAATTATAGAAAAATCATGCTAGAATATTTGGATCTTATTATGGTCTGGCTGCTCGATAGGTACCATTGATAATGGCAAGTTGGACAAGTTGACGACGCTTATGTTCATCATCGTTGCTGCTAAGCAATGCCTTGATATTGTATATGCCATTTGTCAACTTTTGAGCACAACGATCATGCGAGAAGTCTGTAGCAGTAATGAGCACATGAAGAGGTTCCGATAGATGTTCCCAACCGATACGATTACGAAGACGTGCCTCACGACGAGCATCCTGAAAAATCCGTCCAATTCAACTTCCTATTCATGAGGTATGCATCATTTATTAATTCATAATCCGTGCCATTATATGATGGACTTTTTAGATAAGATGGATACCAAGAAGGAGAGACATAATAATGCAAAATAGGATTCAGGAATTTGTTACTTTGACAGAACCCCTTCCACGGATCAAAATGCGGCATTCGGTCTGCGCTTCAAGTTGTTTTACTGAAATTCCCCGTGGTCCAAGAATACGTCCAATCAATTTGCAATCTGGGCGTTGAGGAATCATAATTTTCTCTTGGATCGTGATTAGAGGTCCATCCATTGTCTGCAATACATTCCAGAAGCACTTGGACTTACGTATAACTTACATCCGAAAAATACTAAAAATAGTAAATAATAATTCTTAAGAATAGAAGTTAAGCGATTTTATGCGCTTAAAAGTTATGAATAGTGAAATATGCAATTATAGTTAAATAATAAATCTTGATCATTTTACAAGGTTCATCGGTGTATACGATCGAGTTGCTATATCACTCGTTGTTACTTGAGAATGGTGAAAAGTCAGCATTTGCTCATCACGTAAAGTACGTGTGTAAATCAGGCTCCAAATACGGTCGATTTCGGTGGTAAGCAGTGCATAAGTATGGCGAAGCGCATTAGGGTGCTGAACTTGGATAGCATCCAGTATACGCATATCCTTTATCAGTTCGTCCAAATATCTAGAAATTCCAGAATTCATCATTACTATCTCTAAAGGAGAGAAAATAAAAGCAAAAATAAAAGAAACAATAAGCGTAAGAACAATAGCAATAATTCGAAATAGCAAAAAAGATAATTCTGGATACCTGGCGCTATCATAGGGACCGCTATGAATAGGAGGATCAGATGAAATATCCTGAATTGAGGGAAGAACAGAGGAAGTGTCTGGTGCATTCCACTCCAGAGATTGTCCCGTATCACCGCTTTCCTCAATCCCTTCCATAATTTTTTGGCGCGATGCAAGAATACAAGCGCTTAAGGAATTTTAATATGACAATGATGATATCGCTCTCATTTTTGCGCCTTTTTATAGCTTTTTTACTGAGTTCAAATATGATAATTTTGCTTGAAAATTTAAATAAGCATTTGCACATTATCATAAAATTAAATTTGAAATTGAATAGAAATATGCTGAGTGGTAGCAATATTATCACATCATATTGATCATTTGAATTATTCTTTAGTAGTTTTTTCAAATTATTTATAATTTTAAGTTATTCTTTGGTATTTTTTTCATAATTTGGATTTTTTAAATTTAATTTGGACTTCTCACTAATTTAATAATGAATGAAAAGTTAAAGCTTTTTAATGATAAATAATTTTTTTGCATTGTTTTGATGAGAAATCACGCCTGATAAATAAATGTAATCTAAAGAAGACTTTAATCATTATTCTACAAGTTCATGAGCTATTACAATAATTATGCGGACCGTTAAAATAGACGATGAGATTCATCCTGGCTTAATTTCTTATTTGATTTAGTAATGTAGCCATTGCTTATTTTCTCTTTGCTTTTCTTTCGATCTTTCTGGCTTCTGACGATAATGTTAACCTGTCTGCCGGAATTATTTTTCATACTTTTGATTTGCGTCATTCTTCAAATTAAAATACCCCACGACCTGTTCCTATCATTTATCTCTCGAAAAAATCTCCCAATGCTTTTTTAAACTCTAACGATTAATTTATAAGTTTTATTTTCTATAACTTACAATGTTCTTACAAATTATAATTTTACTTCTCATAACTTTAACAAACACACAATAAAGAAAGTATAATTTTTTTCAATTCGACGAATAACGGATTTCATTCCTAGTAGCTAATTAACTATTATAATTCCTTTTATCACAAAAATTTATCATGATCAGTTATTTATACAATATCATCAGTTAATAATCACTTCGTTTAGACTTCGTCAATTTATCCTTTTAACCCAACTTAAAATTTTGTCATATAAATATAATTCATTACCAATCTGAATTCAATCCGAATTGAATTTATTTTCATCTTGATTAATTTTAATTTATCATATCAAATACCTATTTGTTCTTGACTAAAATATATTACCATTAGGTTTTTTAACATTTTTAGCAGATCTATTGTCAAAATATATATCTTTTTTGAGATTGAAAAAAACAAATTGACTAAAGACGAGGATTTTTTTCAGGAAAAAAATTATAACTGTGTGAAGTTGTAAGAATGAGGAAATAAGGTTGAAAATATGAATCTGAGAGATTTATCGAGAAATAAATAATGTTTGTTGTCATTAACAGATCTTCGTTTATCCTTCTCATAAGAAAAAAAAAAGAAATCACACAGAATAGATTTCATTAAATTAATGACATTAGGTTGCTTCTATCTGTATAATTGTTATTATTTTTTTAGGCGAAGAAAATGCCTGTTACAATTTCGACCCCAAATTATCCAAAATTCTTCAACGTTGGTGACCAGTGTATCTGGTTGCTTACAGCTCCACGCAGCGGATTCGTAAATTTGCAATTTGTTGAACAATTTCAATTACAGTGTGAAGATACGTGTGATAAATCTTATGTAGAAGTGAAGGCTGGCGCTGATTTTCGACTTACCGGATATCGGTTAATATCAATTTCAATAATTCTCAATTTTTTACTTCACATAGGAAATTATAAATTTGAAAAAAAGAAGTATTTTAATTTCTATAAGAATAATAATTTGATATTTTTATGAACTCTAATCATTAGATTCTAAAATTGGCTTTCTTTTATGAGAAAAAATTCTTTCTAATTTATTTTATCTGAATCCTAGCTAGATTTCAAACATTGATCGATGATCAATGTATTTGGTTGCTCACAGCTTTTTAAACAATTCTGCCAGAAATTTCTCTCTTATTTAATTTGCATATTAATCTTATACATCCGTTCCTATATATTCGTGCCTATACAGAATGTATACGTAGCGATCTCTCATTAAAGTTGTAAGCATACAGCTTATCATTTCATGAGCATGCGGTTCATTTATGCAAATTTGTATTTCTTGCACTTATGACAGTTTCTGCTATTTCTTAGATTTTGTTGTTCGCGAGCGCCACGTCATATTTTTCAATCTGCGACAAACGAGATGGTAGTAATATTTCGCGGTTTTGGTGTTGCGGGAAATGGCTTTAAAGCTAAAGTTTGGTCAAACATAGACGATGGGATAGCTGTAAGATGAAGCTTTCTTTTATTTGTTTAAAATATGGCACATTTTAATTTATTAATGTTGAAAGATCTTTTCAGAATACAACAGTAACAACTGAAATGGCAAAGATTTCGGAAAAAATGCCGAAGCTAACAGTTCCAATAGTTAAGACTATTACCACTCCTACGATAACAACTACCACTGCTTTCATGGTATCACCCAAGAAAAGCAATATCACCGCTACGAGAGTTGCCATCACTACTACACCAACTACTACAATTACTACGACTACTGCCGCTACGGTACCAATCACTGTAACTAATATATTACACCTGTAGTAACTGAAAGTAGTGTACCATCATTGCCAGTCGAGATTCGAAACAAAGTAGATGGTAAGCTACTTACTGATAATTTTAATTTTTTTCCGTAGATCAAGCTTTGTTAAAGAGCTATAAATAAATGAACAAATAAACGAAATGGAAGAAGAATAAATATTATTTTATAGCTTATAGTTTTCAGGTAATTAGATAACGATTCTTTTGCCGTTTGGATTCAAGATATAATAATACTCCACACTATTCTCGACTTTACACAACAATTTTTATAATCAAATAAAAATTTAATTATCTTAGAATTATATCTACCAGAAATAATTCTAAGATAATGTATAAAGCAAAAAAATCGGTGTATCATTTATCATTTATTGATTTCGAAACAGATTAATTCATATATAATAACTATAAAAGTACCATAGCATAGGCAGAAAAGTTATGATTTTAAATAATTTCAAATTTCTATTTTATCAATTTCGATGTCTTAGTCGACCATTTATGTTTTTGAATTCCTCAGCAGTGAGCTATTGCCAAATATCTTCTTTTCATTTTTCATAATTCTTCCAGCATTTGGAAATTTTTTTTTGAAGTTTTTTTTGTAATTTTTTCCACATTTTTCTTCCACGATTTCAACAGTGCTTGCAGAATGCAAATGTGATGAATGGACAGAATGGACAGGTCCATGCACTCAGGAATGTGGCGGTTGTGGAAAACGTCTTCGAACACGTCAGTGTTATCAGATACGGAGTGTAGAACAGAAGAAAAACGTGCGTGTGCTTTTAATGTTTGCCCATACGGGACTAATTTCCTTATCAATAATGGAGAGTTTCATATACTTTGGAAAGTAAGTTATGATTCGAAAGATACGATCAAACTCAATCATTATATCACTATTCATATCCATGATAATTAAGACTGTGAAGAATTTCCGTAAAATCCGGTCGTTCGAATCAATGCATAAAATATCACAGGCTCAGAAATGGTAAATGTGGACAAAATATAGACGTAATCATTAAAATTATGAAATAAATGTTAAAATTGCTTAAAGATAAGTTAGAGTGAATAAAAAAGTCGAAGGAATTATATGTAACAAACCAAACAATTATTTTAAGGGCTGCTGTGTTGGTCTATTCCGATCGGGAGATATTTGTTCGGCACTTGATGATGACGAGAATCCATTTCTGAAATTTCTAGAATCACTGCTAAACATGCAAGATTCTCGAAAATATGAGAATTTGTCTGACTCGAAAAAGAAATAATTAGATAATTCAATAATATTAGTTAGTAAAACAGGTTGTGCTCTCGTCATAACGTTTCCGTTGGTGTTTTTATTCAAAGAACTCTGTTGCTTTTAATTATTATGAATAAAACTTTTGTTTACAATTGTCACAACAATTTGATGACCTTTCATTAGTTTGGTTTAGTAAACTCGCAAATTCTTCTAATGTAAAGGAAAGAAATGAAAGTTTAAAGTTAGGTGAAAAAAGAAAAAGAGGGACGAAACATATGTTGAGATAATTATAGTTTAAAATATTTTGCTTAAATTTTGTTAAATTTTATAGGAAAATGCATTCTTTCAAAAGGAAATTAAACGAGAAAAATAATCGAACAATTTATTTAAACCGAAATAATTTAAATCATTCCTTCTTTCTCGCATTATTATACCTGAAATTTCAATGTAATATTTATTTTTAATGAAGAAATTCGTATTTTAAATTTATTAAAAAATTTATAGAACTGAGTGAATAGTTATTGAGAATAAAATGATTGAGAATAAAATATTAAAAAACAACGTCAGGAAAAACAACGTCAAAAAACAACGTATTATTCGAGAGGTTAAGAATCCTTTAGCATCAAATCAAAGGTGGTTTAACAAGTGAATGAATTAGTTTAATGATTTTAAGTTTCTTTAGAAAAGTTAATAACTGATGAAGTTCGGAAAAATACCGTTGTATCGATATTTGCAAAACTAACCATTCAAGTAAGTATTCATCGAAAATGATGCGAGGAAAAAGTTGAAAGGAAAAATTGCAATTTTTTGCATAATTTAAACAGTAAATGAAGAATGTAAGTTTTTTATAAGTATCATCAAATATCTCAATAACATCTAATCACTGATATTTTGTAAAATAGATAAAATGAAAAGAAGAAACGTATTCGTATCATTTTTCTCTTCTGCCATTTTTTCTTCCCTGACCTGATTGGCTTCCTAGGATTTTCTCTTTTCGTTTCTTTTCTTCGATAACTTCGTTTTTTCCCATGGGTTCATTCAATTAGTACTGTTTCCATAGTGAATTGGTATGGTATCTTTCCCACTATGCAGCAAATGATTTTTACAGCTATTTCATTTTCTCTTCTTAATGATGTTAACACACTATTTTTGATTTATTTGGTCATCTATTATACCAGAATCAGCAAGCGGTTGAAGGGTAGTAAATGTTGATATGATCTGATAATAGAAAATCGATAACCAAGCTTCAACCGGAAATAGCTGAGAAGTTAAGGAACCGATTAATTGATGATTCAGAGTTGCTTAGATTATTAGAACTAATCATGAATCTATGTTTTTTTTTTTTTTCCGTACAATTTCTAGCTTACATTATATAATTCAAATTAGTACATTATCATCATCATCATCTGACAAATTTATAAAAGGGAATTCATCAGTACAAGCAAATATTAAAAGAATTTAAGGTCAATAATTCGGCGAAAAGAAGGAGAAACTTAGTTAATTTGTAATAAACGAAGACTAAAACCTTTTAATAGTTGAATTCTCACGAATTTCATTTTCGCAGTTTGAATTATTGTAAGCGCAGAAGACAAAGTTGAATTATTATCGCTTATTATCTTAAACATATTAAACGAAAAACTCTTTTTTATAATGTTTCAGGATATTTTGACCCAGGATTTATGTAATAAAATTTAAATTTCTCTAAACGATTTAAGTTTTAATTAAACTGTCAATCGAAATTGTCAATCGACTAAACTGTCAATCGATTTGTGAAGTTTTAAGTTGCATTCATGCATTTTTCTATTTATATTACATGCAAATCATTTTAATATGACGAGTCTAAAATGATGTAGTGGTTTAAAAAATGCTTTGTTTTCATAAGTTTGAAAAGATTTTATCAATAATCGTCATCACTATCGTTATTATTGTATTTTTATCATCACTGCGGCAATTAGCATCGCATTATTACCGTTCTGTTATTGCTTTCTTTATCAATATGAACATCATCGTCATCATCATCGATGCATTTTTTTTATCTGATCAATGTCATTTAGTCTTATTTGCATTTCAATAGTGACAATATAATCTTTCAATTACAACTTATTTTGAAGAGCAACTTACTATTCTTCTAAGTGGGTTAAATAGAGCGATCAAACATAGTGTAATGGAAAATAGAAAAAATGAAATCATTCATGTAATCAATAGATATTTATCCATCAATCAATATTTTTGCTAATTTCACATCTTATATCGTAATTTGGTTACTAAATAATTAGAAAAAAATTTTTTTTTTTTGATTATAGCATATAGCAACTGTAGCAGTATTTAAATCATCGTACTATCGAAGCATTATCATTTTTATCATTAAGAAGAATTAATATTAAAGCAGTAGACATATTATTTTATGATTACGTAAATAAAATATTAATATCACTGCCATCATTACTATAACATTCTTAGCGATATTAATATTAACAGTGAGAATATATCGGAAATAATTAAAAATAATCGGACATCATTTACACTAATCGACATCAGTAATATCACAATTTGTCATTACCAAATAAACAAAATTATTAATACTTATCATTCTGGTCGCTTATCATTAACGGCTTAAGCTAATTCTGTAAATCTGGCAACTGAAGCCCGAAAGAGCAAGTCATCGTCAGTGGTCAATTTAAATAACTTTCATTAATGGCCATATATATGATGGCTTTGAGAATGATTCTGATAAGAGGCGTGGTCCATTCTTGCAACGATCGGACGAACGATGATCATCACTTTTCGACACCCTTTTCAAGAGGCACCAAGCGATATAAATAAGCATCAATACGGTGGGAGACTTGAAGAAAGCCGGTGTGGTATATCAAGCAATTTTTTGTTTTTCATTCGTTTTTCGCATTTTAGCAAATTCCAAATGTTTGATGCATGCGGACAACTAAACAAACAGCTTATCTTATCATGGCATTATTAGCTATTATATTGATATATTTATTAATTGATAAGGTAAGATATGAATTAATTAAATAATTAATTATTGGGAGATTTTTTCACGGAATAAAGGTTGAATTATTTACTGCGATTTTTTTTTTTTGAAATGTCTTAAATAATAATTATTGACAGAATATTTTTTACGACTTGAAAATTCCAATAGTTTTTTAAACATTCCAACTTTTGATCATAGCTGTAGACAATAAAAATTCTCGCATTTCATTGCTCACTGTTTTAATTTTTTGGATTTGATATTCCATTTCACATATCTTCAGGGAATTGGTCATTACAATAGCCCTATCGAACATGTACCAACAATCAGTGATTTGGATGGTTTAGTGATTGCTGTAAAAACTACATTAAAATTTCATGAGAGTCGCATACGCGATATAATTGATACATGGTTTCAGTTAGCACCCCATAATGTTCGTTTTTTTTTTTTGTTCCCAATTAACTTAAATTAATCATTATTAATTAGTATGATATTTAATCGCAATTTATGAATTACCATCTGATAAGGAATAATGTTTCATCATGTTGTAAGATCGCATTACTGCCGAATATTTCAGTAAAAATATTACTGACAGAAAAAATTTGATTATTGATAGTCAAACTTCATTTTCAATTTTAATCATTCAAGGATGAATACGAATGAACTATACGATGAGGATAATAGGATAGACAATCTTTTGTTTTTAATCATTTTTATGATTTCATAAAATTTTAAAGTTTAAATGAACATTTCAAATAATGTTTAAGTTAACCTGCTCACTAGTTGCCTTAACTAAAAGGAAACACACAATCTTTATTGACGAACTATTGAAACGAAAAAAATTATATATAGTTTATTCATTTATCGTTGTAATAAGCAATGATTCATCAGACAATCTCGAAGTAGGAATGTTGGAATTTCTTCTGAATTATAGATTCTTTTGAATTACTAATTTTCATCAATTCATCACTATGGAGATAACTGATGTATTGTGGTGATATTTCCATATCTATCATTCGCAAGATTGAATCATCGCTTATCCTAACATTTACTTTGCCTTTTAAGTAGGAAAAAATAAAATAAAATAAACCACAACATTGTTCACTTTTCAAATGTTAAAGCTATAAAAAAAATTGAAGGGCGAAAAAAAAAAACAAAAAAGTGAAAGACGTTGAAATGAAAGATTTGTAAAATGAATCAGATTTGTCAGCAAATCCCAGAAAATATCATTCGTATCTTGACTTTTACTTTTTTATCAACTTATCTGATATACAGTGTATCATTTGCAAAATTCTCAAGATATACTGCAATAGTTTATTGGCAACATTTTTTCTACTCTTTCTTTTTCTTTCGTTCAGAAATTGAAGCATTTTTGTTAAGGTAAAATTTTCACTTAAACTCGAGAATTATTTAAATTAATTTAAATAATAGATATTCTTTTCTGACAATTTTAAATTATATATTTTTCGTAACCATAGGTTTGAGTGCAAAAAGTACCCATAATATTTTTTTGCGCTCTTGAAATTACGATGAAGTTTAGCATTTCTTAAATTTCATCATTTATTATCAAAATAGATGCTCCTCAATACTGCCAAAAAGGCAAATATTGAACAAATTAAATACGCAGATTGTTGGTCTGTAGGATATAAGCCAGATTGCATATCATAATATTACTTATGATTTAGCAAATTTCATCGTATGACTAACGAATTCACGAGAGAAATGGTTCTAATGAAATAAACATGAAGCCTGAATTTTTTTCATTACCAGTTGTGATATGCGATCGTATCTTCAAAAAGAGTTACAGAAAAATTAGGAAGTATCAGCAAATTTTGATGATATTTTTATCAGTCATAGTGACGATATCTTCGATAAGTATCTGTGATAATAATCACTCAAATGATTCAAATATTTTACATAATTTTAAAGAGTTCCAAGAGTTGAAAAAATTAATAAGCTACGAAATTATTGATTGATATTCTGAATTTTAGATATATTTCGTAACTGATTCACCAGATGCAAAATTAAGTGAGATGACTGGTGGAAAATTAATTGTGAGCGATTGCAGCAACGAACATACCAGGTATTGTCTTTTTCCCCATCAACTAATTTCGATAAAAGTTTCTCAAATTCTTAAATTAGTTTTCGAATAATCACTCCAAGACTGATTTTTCCGTCTCACAAGACTAGTCTCATTCATGAATTGCAATAGTTAGTAATCGTCATCATTGTTCATTTTATTTATCATTTTACAAAACTGGAAATAGTTTAGCTTTACTGTCTGATTTATGAATTGCGGCGTTTGATTGATTTTTTCGGGTTTTAAACAACTGTTTAAACAAATTTTAGATTTCTTTTTAAGAATTTAGGAAATCTGAATTGACAAAATCTGATTTTCTTCTTTAAATTCTTTTGTTTGAAAAGACATGTTTCACTCGCTATCAAATTATAATGTCAACTTTAATGATGGAAATAAAAAATTGAAATCTATTCAAATATATTAGCTAATACTAATATATCATAACTATATGGTAGCGCTTTTTCTCTTTATCTAGCAATCTTTTATAGAAAAAGATGGGAAACAAGAAAAAAAAGCAAGAACTGAATTAATGAAAAAAAAATGAATTGGTATTATTAAAAAAAAGAAATTAATTTCCTATTCAGGGAAGGTCTTTGTTGCAAAATGAATGCCGAGTTGGAACTATTCCTGTCGCAAAAAACAAGGTCTTCATCGTTTTTTCTTTTCTTTTTTTTAAAATATTACTTTGCTTATGATGCATTTCAATGTGCTAACCATTCAGTACCTTTCCTATCAACCGTTCTTCTATTAATTTATTCTTTTAAAATGACTTGTTCAAGGCCATAATACCTATCTTTTAACACTTCTTCTTTTTTCTCTTTCTTCTCTCCCCTTCTCTCTCATTTCTTTTCTTTCTATAAATAAGCAATCATATTTTCGTTATAGTTTTGAAAAGAAATTTCAAAATTTTATTTTATGAATATTAATAACAAGATAAAAATCACTCAAAATAATTTAGTTATTTTTTTTCTTTGAATTTGTTTAAGATAAGGATTTAAAGCTCATATATTTGATTTATGTCTATTTAAGCTTATATAATTAGATTCATGCGTATCGACCTTATTTGTAAAGGACTAATTACTATTTAGACTTTCTATTCATTATTCCTAATTTATACTTATCTTACCTTACTTTCTTTATCGTACAAACAGAAAAGTCTTCGGCATCCAACGATGTCATGAAAACATCAAATAAGCCTGAACAGTATATAAAATTCCAAATATGTGTGCTTTTTAAAGTAATGTTAGATAAGTTTGCTGGAGTTTTATCTATACTAAACTTATGCATATGACAATAAAATTTAATCTAGGAGATAAAAAGACTGAGTTTAGCAAACGTATGATTTAAATTTATGATCAATTTTAATCTATTAACTTACGAATGGATAAAAATCAATAAAAATAAGCGTATATATTTATACGCTATATATTAGTAATATTAATCGTTTTAAAAGACGAGAATATTGGAAGGATAAAGAATAATACAACTGGACAAGCAAAATAAGTGGTAATTCAAGAATTTAAAGAGAATGGATTATTTATTAAATTGAATTTTTATGGTTTAGATATCATTAACACATTTAAGTTTGCAATGGTACGACAGTCTTTTGTTTTTTTTGCTTTATTAAAACTTGTTCTATTTTGCATTATATTCGCAAAAAGGTCAAAGGTAATGCAGCGTGGTAATTTTTGCTAGAATTATGCTAAAAGCGGCTTGTTATAGTAGCTGTGACTCGTCAAATTCTCTAGTTGCAAATGCAAATGATGCAAATAGCCTACAACATGTTTTTGCATTAAATCTGTTTACTTCTTAGGCAATATCCAACGAAAACAGTTTTGATTATAAAAGGTAAAAATTCAAAGCATTGCAAAATACCGATAGACAATGCTGTATGATATAATTTTGATAAGTTTGATAAAGTCTAGCGAATTCCAGAAGTTCAATGAATCAAAAATCGAAGTAGATCATATGGAATTCATGGATTCAATCAAAATTTCGAATGATATATCATATCTTTAGAATTTGCAAAAATATTTTTAAAATCTAATATGATTGATTTAGGTAAGAGAAAAAATGTTAAATTAAAATTTTAGAATGTTGATAGGAAGAAATGTTTTGCGACAACGAAATCGTCTGTAATTATAGGATGATAATTAGTATGTACTCTCTCTAACGACTTATCTCCAACCTTCTTATATGATCGGTTGCAGTGATAGTAATTAATTTTCATGTGATGATTCACTTCATTTTACCTCAGACTAATCCATTTTTCTCAGACTACATCCTTCAAATTTTCCTTCCTTTTATCATTTCTTCATATTTCGCTCTCTCCCCACGAATGTCTTCCTTTTTTTTGATGTTCTATTTAATGCCGCCTTCTTCGACCTATCAAATAAGACCTACCGCATTTTTCTCTTTCTTAAATTTCTTTCATCATCTTTTTTTCTCTTTTTTGTTCCTTTCAATTATAATTATTACAAATTGATGTAACGTTTTGCGAAGAAAAATTCCAAATTTAAAATGAAAGAATTGGAATTTTTCAAATGGAATAGAATAAAATAGCGAGATAATTGATAAGATAACACAATAATCAATGGGAAAAATGATTAATGATTAGTTTAAATTAAAAATAGGCATTCCTATCAAATTTTTGCTATATATTTTTTAAAGATTTTCTCTTTTAATTTTCTTTAAAAAAATATTGCTCATTCTTACAAAAAATTTTTCCTGAATTTTTTTATGAGTTATCACCATGATATATGCTTACTTGAGATATGAATTTCTCGGAAGAACAGGTGCAGTCTGATGAGTAAAATAAAAATAGATTCGCTAAGTTCATAAATTAGAAAAAAAAAGAAAGAAAAATGAAAGAAGAAAAGGAAAAGATTATGAAAATAGCAAATATCTTTATGGTTTATGACGCAATTTCCAAAGAGAAATGTTCGGAAAAAATCATATTATTTGCTGAGCTTTCAATCAAAATCACTATTTTCCATCAGCGATTGGTGGAAAGGTTGTTTATTACGATTGAAAGGAGATAAAGGTGTGGAATTACGTACTCTGACCATCATCATCGTAAAAAGTCACATAAATTCTGACCTTTAGTCTTCTACAATCACCCTATTACTACTGTATGCTAGAAATTGTTTTTTTGTCGGTAATAATTATACCGATCTATTCATTTGTGCTTCAACCAGAAATATGAATTCTATGATCCTATGCACTTAAAATGACAGCACTAAAAGACTGTTATAAGGGCTAGATTTAAATGAAGAACTTTTTTTTTTTATTTATGATCTCTTCATCAGTTATTTTCTCCTGAGAAAATCAATAAGAAGTTACAGAATTTTTTGAGTGTTTGAAAAATCTTATTTCATTGTGATACGATAATCGAATATGTAATGTTTCGCAAAACGAAATTTTTCCTTTTATTTTAGATTTTTGTCTTGAAATAGAGCAAATGATAAATTGATTCAAAAAAAGATTGGCATATAGCTGCCATACAAGCCGTTATATCACTGAAAATCTTTTTGAAAATTATTAAAATCACGGAATTATCACTGTCTTTAATTTCTGCTTTCTGTTATTTTTTGATCTTTTAAAAAATTCTGGAAATGTTAGGATTCACCTAATTATATCTAATATATTGCAAATTTCAGATGTTGAAATATACGATTATTTTTAGATGGGCTTGTCATTTTGACGATGACAATTATGTAAATGTTGCGGAATTGGTACGAGTTTTGAAAAAGCTTAACCCGAAACACGATTGGTATCTAGGAAGACCATCAACAATGGAGCCAGTTGGAGTAGATTCGATTCCTGATAAAGTATTTTTTTTGCATTTTTTAAAATCCATTCAATTTATAAATTTATGATTGTTATAATTTATTTCAATTTATCATTTATCATTAACACTATTTTCTTTTTTCCACAGATATATTGTAGCATATTTTGTATGATAAACAATTTAATCGTAATTATGAAATGAGTTAACTTTTAATTGAAATGAATCGTTCCTTTTTTTCGATTTGTCTTTTATATAAAGTTTAAGAAAAAATTTTTAATATTCGTTGTTAATTTTGATAATTTGATCTTTGTTTATTAGCTTTTATAAAATAAGGGACCAAATCCTTATTCCAGCTTTTTAATTGATTGATTTATTTCTGGGTTTTCGAAAATTTTTCAAATATTGAAAGTTTTAAGCCAACGTAAATTATTACAGGCAACATTTTGGTTTGCAACTGGTGGAGCTGGTTTCTGCCTCTCGAAGTCACTACTTTCAAAAATGAGTTCATATGTCCGTAATGGTGGTTTCGAAGAACTTGGTGAACTTCTTCGGCTACCTGATGATGTTAGCTTGGGTTATCTTATTGGTTAGCTTTCATTTGAAATGATTTGGATAATAGTTTATCCCGGCCAGTTAATCTCACTTTTCACTGAAGAATTGAGGAAATTCATCATGATAGATGGCCGATTAATACGATCTCGGCATTTTTTGATAGTACCAGAACTTTTCATACCCGGAACAATCAAATGCTATCAATATCAACGGTTACCACTAATGATAGCAATTGAATTCATCAATAATTTATAATAGCGCTTACTCATTAAGCTGGCTTTATCTGATAATCTTTGTGATATTTTGTAATTGAAGTCTAAAAAATGCCTTCTAATTCTATCATACTGTATGAGTTTCATCTGAAATCATTCCGTTTTTCGTGGAAAATAATAAACTATTTAATTATCAATTACCCAGATGTGCAAATAAAAAAGTAAACAATCAATGGAAAAATGCGTCTTCGATATGTTCACTCGCAATTTTTTACGGTCATTTGAAGAGATAATTTGGTTGGGAACAGTATGCGAGATTTCCTTAAAATATCTCAATCAAAAATGTTAAAAGACGTTGCTCAAATTATGCATGCGTATTTATTCTCTCTCTCTCTTCTCTTTTTTTCCTTCAAACATTTTGGAAGAAATTTAATTCATTGAAATGGATTATTTTCCTGTAGTATTTAAAAGAAATTCATTCATGTTATTTTTCTGGTTGATTAGACAACAATATTTATATGATAGACGCCATTGATAAATCAAACATATTACTTGTTTAAAGAGTCTTCAATTTCCGTTTTCTCACAATATTTTTATTTCTTGTTGAAAAAAAAAAAAACTGTTGATTAATTACAATATACTTAAGCTAATGATATGTTTACTTTTATAAAAAAATTAGAGTAATTATACATTGTTCTTTTTTAGCCTTTGAATATTTGATTTTTTATTTAAGAAAAAATAAATAAATTTGAAGGTCTTATAGGATTATTTAGACGTACGTAAAGTTTGCTTTTTTTTGCTTTTTGATCTTTTATTTGTTTGGCCAAGAGTGATTGTAAGTCTTTAACTGTTTATTCTTTAATGTATCAAATAAGTTCTGTATTATTACCTGAAAATCTAATATGGTTGTTTATTTGTAATTAGTCAATATAAAAGTATTAATTCACAAGATTTTTAATTAAGATATTCCGTAGTCATCTAGATAATAAAACTGAAACTAATTTAAAAATTTTTGATTAGGAAGAAGATATTTAAAATGAATTATATCTAGATGATATACTTTTTTAAAATAGATGTGGAATGTTTTTTTTTCTTTTTTAAATTTTTCGACAAATTTTACAAGCATTCTATTTATAATTGTTATTTTTAAGAATTTTTTTCTTCAATAAATAATGCCAATGAAACATTTCAGAGCATCTTTTAAAAGTGAAACTGACTATCATGGAGAAATTTCATTCACATCTAGAAGATCTGGACGAAATCAATAAAAATGATATTCATAAGCAGGTAAGATTTGTAGGAAAAAGATAAGACAGAGTATTTTGAAACTTTTTCTTATTATATATACATGATAGCCAGTCATCATTTAGGTTATTAATTCATTCGCTAATTTTGCTAGAATACTGGAAAAAGTTGCTAATTATGAAGATGATCATTCCGGATATAATATTTCGGATTTCCGCCAATAAAATCAAAACTTTTTCAGATTAGTTTCAGTGCTGGTGGGCGATCGAAAATAATGAAGAATGTGGTCCATCTACCAGAAGAATATATTGTGGAAGATGATCCGCAAAGGTTTCGCTCTCTTCATTGCTTCTTGTATCGCAAATATTGTCAGCTATGACATTTGCTGCGATGAATAAATGACGCAATAGCAACATATTTATCAGACAATAAGCGGTGCGGTTTTTACCACTTAGACAATGTGGTTTATATGATTTTTATTAGCAAATATAAACTTTTGTCTCTTGGAAATATCACTGCCCGTTGCATAATTGCTTAGTCTCGAACATTTGATTGAAATTGACCAGAATATTATACCGTGGGAAGGATTTGAACTTTGCATAGTTTTATATATAATAATTTTAATTATAGTGATTGTCTCAAAAGCATTTTATTTTACATTCAAAATAATATTTCCTCATCCAATGACAATTCTATTACTTTACATTATTTACAAAATCTTTATGCTGTTGCCTGCAAAATAGAAATATTACGATTCCTATCAATTTTTAAAGGATTTAATTAAGTACTTTTGGACAATCAATGTAGTTAGAAGATCTTTTTACCTTATGGAAATGACAATTTCTTTACCATGTTTTTATTCTAAATATGCTTTAAGATATATTTATTCCATAATATGCAAACTGATCTTTACCGCTATAAGATCATTTATCATCATGGTCATTACTTACAGATAAGAATGAGATACTTAATAGAGTATCCTTTTTATATTTCTATTGTATAATTGCAGCTTTATTCAATATTTCGCTCATTTTGAAGTTAGTTTTTTATACCAATATTTTTTATATTTATATTATTGTAATTTATTTTACTTTAATTTAATTCAGCATTTTTGATGATAATAATAGCTTATATGTGTTAAGTTTCAGTGAACTTGTAAATTTTAAAATATAGTATTCATTGATCTATTAATGTATACGTTTTTTTTCGTCGTGCTACAGTAATAGATTCCTTGTATCCGCGAAAAATACCGAACGAGTAATGAAAAATAATTTAAATAGTAATTATTAAATGAAGTTTATTGATTCAACAATGATATTTAGTTTTGGTTCGAAGCCAATCTTTTTTATGTTCTCATTCATGCAAAATTCGCATATTATCCTACCTGGCATTAATTATTCTACGAAATTGGAAAATGATCAATAAGTGGCGAAACATGATGAAATATAATTGTAGTTTAATAATTTCAGTTATGCTTATTTGCTTACATATATTTTTTTTTATGTCTTGCCGAATAAAAAAATGAAATACCTGACGACCTGGTAAATTTCACATTTCATTTTGCAACACTACATTTTGTCTAATCCAACATGATCTTGTTCTCCACTAGTTGAAGAATTAGACAAAGGGATTTGATTGGAAGTGTAGTGACTTTGACTTAATTTTCAATAACTTTGCATATTTACGCCTGATCTACCTTACGCCTCATCGTTATGAAATGATTGATTCACCGATCGTATCCAAAGTAAAAATTAGCCATCTGACGGCTGTGATAATGTTATGTAATTTTCTGATAGATTTTACTTCCGTTTATCGTATACATTTTAGTGTTCACAAGTAATTGAATAATATTTCAAACTTAATTAATTAAATTTGATGAACCAAAAGATCCGATTCAATCATATGCGTGTATCGCAGATGGTACTCTCCATATCCTCTGGTAGAGGAGGATTCTGAATAAAATTTTACGTACTGCCTTTGACGGACATCTAAAACACTATAAACAATCATATGGATGCTGTACTTGATAAAATTGAAAGCTATCATGATTTGAAATAAAAAGAAGAATCGGAGAAGAACGTTTTACCAAACTTACAATGATTATATCAGTACAATGATTATATCAATCGGCTTATAGTTCAGAAGCATAGTGAATAGGGAATTACGAAAGTGCAGATTGCAGAACAGTTATCACAATTATTTCTACAACAATATCTTCGTAGAAATCATATTTGCATATCATTTGGGTAACGACCATATATATAACCTTTAAGAGTGTTACTTCTGAGCAATTTTCTATCTACCTTTATACAGAGATGATACGTATATATACTGGCGGGCTGGAACGAAGTCTCATTTATCGACAGGAAAGTTACTTGATTATTGCTGTGGGTTATCGAATTAGTTCTGATAGTAAGATTGGGCAAAGTATGGATGAGATTAACAAGCGTAATTTCAATTTGTTTTAGAGATAGCTTTAGTAACGTGCTATTACTACGGCTATGAAACGTGAAATGAATCTGCAACATTTGATGTTGCTACTAGTGCTTATTATTTTGATATGCTGTTATGTTATTTTGGAAGTGGACAGAAAACAACATCTAGAATTCTCTGATGGTAATACTTTATATTTTTATTTCGAGTATTCTATATTTGACGTATTTCAATCAGATAAGTACGATAATAAATCTTAACGAATTGTACATCTTTTATGTTGTCTTTAGAATTCTATCTCTCATATACAAAGCTTTCAAGAATTCACAACTCAATGATTTTTACGAGTCTTTTTTAAGAGTATATTTACTATTGATGTTTTGAATTTTATAACATTAGTATTTTGGACATTTTATTTATTTGTTTTTTTCAAAAGAACTTGGATAGATTGAATGTAAAGTTCACAAGATAATACAATACACCGGAGGAGATCATTTAGGATCATACATACAGTGAAGAAGCGCTTGATAGCGAAATATCAAGGGCACAGGTCAAGAATGGTTGATCAGTTAGGCATTGAAGAAGAAGGAGAAGTGAATATTGATCTTCGGTTGGTTGATTAAAAGCTTTTTTTATTGATTGGTGCGAATAATTCGAAGTATTCACTTAATGACCTGAGGTAGCTTATTCAATTGAAGTAACTGAAAAAGAAAGTATGAGGTTTTCCTTACAGCTGAAACGAGTCAGCGTAACTTATTGGAACATTATTGTTTTTTTCATTTCCAGCATCATCATTTCTGGTATTTACTTTAGTCTTAATGTTATCGCTGATTGTTTAAATCAACTCTTGTAGGCATTTCCGTAGTAATTTAGGCCATCGACCCATCGAGCTTCGAAATTAATGGCACTCGGTCATATGCCTGATGATACTGATAAATACGATCTGGCTGATGCGGTTAAAGTTTCGGATCCGAACAAGATACGGCAACTATCGTTTAAACCGTTTTGGAATAAGCGTAGAGCGAGATCATACGGTAGCATACGATTATATGACTTGAAGACTGACAAACGTTTGAATGGTGAAATACGACAGTATGAAGAAGAATCAGAAAATATTTTGGCAGCAAACAAACGTAGAGAGAGATATCCGTTAAGAAAAGAAGGAAAAATTGATCCATCAACATGTATAGGTTGGAAAGACGGCATATATGAGGTTAATTTGTTTACGTAATCATTTAGGAACAAAAGCAAGAAATTAAGCAAAATGAAAGAGTTGTCAAAGTCGAATATCGTAGAGTAAGAAGCATATGATGTTGAAATTTCTTGTATGGCATTTTAATATGATCATAAATTCGATTTCAGGCTGGACCATGTGAGAACTGGTACTTATTATGTCGTAATGGTAATGCGAAAAAAATTTTTTGCAGTGATGGACTATATTGGAATGGTGATAAAAACCGATGTGAACCAGAGGCTGATATTATTTATTGTCGGCGTAAGCTTTTTTTTTTTGACTTTTTAAGCTTATTTTCTGAATTTTTTTCCAAAAAAAAATAGAAACATACGAATTAGTTTACAGTGATCATTCATTGACTAATTAGTATGTACTGTTTGCAGTAAGGTTTGATTGCACTGGACTGGATGATGGTGTTTATGTTGATGGTTGTACAAATGTATTCTGGTTTTGTAACAGTGAGACGGCATCTCTTTCAAGATGCCCGAAGGATTTTATTTTAGTATCAAGAAGCTAAGAGTAAATTTTATTTTCCATATTAATTTTAATTCGATATTCTTTAATCTTGCTGGAATTGTTTTAATGATTTAAATGATGTGCGAAATATTTTCCGTTTATAAATCTTTGAATTTGCATCATTTTATAGTGTGATGTCAAAGATGTAATACCGGCATGTGGAGGCGTTGATCAAGATGAAATGAAGTCCATCGAAAAAGTACTAGGAAGTCAAAGCAACGTAAGTTTTGAAGTTTGATGGAAATGAGTCAAACTTGGTTCACCTAGCTAAAATTTCAAATAGTATCATTGAGATTCTATAAAAATGGAAAAAAAAAAGCAAACTTTAAATTGGTTGTTCAGAAGTCACACCTAAGTTATTGAAGCCTCACCGAAAACAAAGCATTTGTGAAAGACGAGAAAATGGAAAATATGCCATTCGTAAATGTTACGGAAAATTTGTCTTTTGCATTGATGGAAAAGTATGATCGTTAATTGCAATGGTGAATTATACTCATCTGAACATCAACAGTGCACAGATGCTGGGAATTTGCCATTTTGCAAAAATTTTACTGATGAAGAGACAACAACCAAATTCCTCGGTGAGCTGTCAATTAGAAATTTAAGTTTAGCGATCAAAACAATTGGAAATTTTATCTCTCATTTCTTATTTTAGATATTCTGTTTCATGTTCTTTGCTCCCTAATGGAATCTATGCGTTGGGAGATTGTGAGAGAAATTTTTCAATTTGTCTTGATGGTTAGTTATAGCCATGTTTATCGTTCTGAAGTATCATCTGCTTGTCATTTTGTTGTTTGATAAGGCGCCTGTTAAATTCATTATTCAACCTAATCAGTATATTGGAATTATTTTCATCTTTTTGCAAAGTGAAATACTTCTCCACAGTAATGTCAGCAGTTATCAATTTGTGTATTTTTATCACTTTGTGCTTATTTATTCAGGAGTGGGAAGCAATGCTTCATGCGGACCGAGTCTTGTTTATAATGGACAAACAGGACATTGTGACTATGAGTTTAATGTTGAAAAATGTCCACAGTTTAAAAAAGATGGACCGGCATCGCATGAATCAGTTTCAACAGATGCAGATGAAGGTGCTATCAGCTATTTCTAATTTAAGAGACAGAAATCTGTATATATTTGCATTAAACGTCTAATATAGGAAAATTCAACGAAATCGAGATTAGAAATAGAATTTTCAAATTTGCTTCTTATTAGAAAATAGAAATACAAAAATTCCGTTGGTTTTATATCAATATTATTCTGAGGAAATCTTTCGAAAAGTTTAAATTTAGAATCCGAGAACATTGTTTAGGAATCATCCGTAAAGTAATGGGAACTTATCAGAAGCAAATTATTTGTCGAAAGCGGCAAAACGGCATGTATGCTATTGCAAAATGCTATGGGAAATATCTGTTTTGCATCGGTGGAAGAGGTCTTGTCGTCATTTGTAATCGCGGACAGTTATTTTCACCTGAACATCATCAGTGCATGGATGCTTCTGAATTACCTTCTTGTGCTCATTTTACGGGTCCGGAAATAACCACTGAGGCTAAGTAAACCTTACTTTCGTATTGATAGAAATCGATCAAAGTATCTTGAAGTCGAAATTTTTAAAAAATTTGCTTCTTATTCATTGTTTCAGACATTCTGACCCATGCTCTTCACTTTCCAATGGAATCTATGAACTGGGAGATTGCGAGAAATTTTTTAATTTGTTTTAATGGTTAGCATTTATCATTTTTTAATTTTCAATATAATCTTATGAGAACAATTCAATGCTGTTTTAGGCTGTGATAAAACTATGTATTCAGGAGAAGGAAGCATTGCTTCATGTGGCCCAGATCTTGTATATAATGTGCAAACAGGGAATTGTGACCAGAAGTCTAAAGTTGAAAAGTGCTTGAAGTACAGAAGATGGAACAAATCATCTGCATCACATGAGGATGCAGGTATCCATAAATGATCTAATTGTTCAGGAAATAAGGGATTTTTTAAATCTCAACATATTTTAAAAAAATCTATACTTCAGTGAAAGAAAATTTGATAAAGTAATCATATCAACTAAGTTTTTGTTTGTAGATTGTCGTTGTAAAGGAGAAAAAGATGGTTTGTATGCAGTGGGATGTACGCAGAAATTTTATTCCTGCTCAAATGGTATTTCAACTGGGCTTGAATGTCCAGCTGATTTAGTTTTCAATGTTGATAGTGGTTTTTGTGATTTATCGGAAGAATGTTATTGCTTGCAATGGACATCAATCAATGATAAGTAATGAAGTCGGCGCTGCTGAGTAAGCCAGCTATTATTTGGATTATCAGTTTTCAGTTATAAAAATGATGGCTGGTTTTTAAAGGGAAGGAACTGCTTCTGACTTAGTTTCCGGATGCTCAATTTTGGAGGATGGTATTTATGGCTTATCACCTTGTGGTTCCGGATATTATCACTGTTCGCATGGTGCAACATCTTTTGCAAAATGTGCATATGGTTTAGTATTCAATCCTTCCTTGAAACGATGCGATTTCAGGTAGGTTGAAATGATCATACAGTTATGTCATTAGTGTTAATTCATATTTTTGAATCTTTTTTCAGGGAGAATGTACTAAGCTGTCGACTGTACAAAGATATATCAGACAAAATCCAAAAGCCAATTCTTGGGCCTAAAATTATATCATAAAAGGCAATGAATCTACTAATATTGTGCTGTATATCAATTTCACATTTCTCTAGGCTAACTCATACAATTACTTACTTCTCGTTACGACCACTATTTTTCATGCGTATGACTGGCTCATTTTTAGGTGACATGTCGAGATGTCAAAATTCAAGTGATGGTTTTTATGTCGACGGTTGTAGCAGAATCTATTATGGCTGCGCAAATGACGAAACATTTTATATGAATTGTCCGTGGAATCTCGCTTTCGATTCTCGTAGTGGTACATGCGACGAGCCAAATAATATCGAAGCTTGCAAGTTTGTGATGATCTATATTGTTAAATGTCTAAAGCTTTGCGTTTTGCATGCTCGTCTATCATAACTAATTGATATTGCAGACATACTTCAAGTGAAGAAATGCACTTATCATTATTTGACAGTACTAAATCTCCGATGTTAAGTTGTACTATCCAACCAAACGGCCTGCATCAACTGGATCTTTGTTCAGCTAATTACATTTCATGTCAAAATGGCATTATCAACTTGGTCAGTTGTCCTGAGCCATTGATTTTCAATCCAGATAATTCACGATGTGTTTTACGATCTGATATTATCGCATGTGAAAGAATCAGGCAGCCGACTCGGAATAAATTAGGTAGAATTTAGCAGGAATTCAATAATTCGTCACTAAAAATCAAAGTTTCGATTTTTTTAAAGAATTATGTAAAACAATATGTTCTTGAAAAAAAAATAAGTCGTTAATTATCTTAACGACTTATTATTAATTATAGATGCCCAGTGTGATGCTCGACCAGACGGGATATTTCCATATAATTGTTCGAAACATTTTTATATCTGTGCAAAAGGAAAGACACACTTGTTTACATGTCCTGATGGAATGGCTTATGATAGTAAATTTCATCGATGTAGAAATTCCGCTGACATTCAAGCTTGTATCCAAACTCTATCTTCGTCAGCTCCATTATCACAAACATCACTGCACAACTTACTTGGTCGGATATTGAAGGACGATAACAAATTTTGTAACGGTCGTCCTGATGGAAATTATGCTGCCGGATCGTGTTTGAGGATCTTCTTTTCTTGTGTTGTAAGTGCCCTAAATTCCGAATCTATCACTTTAATTTAGCTTAAATTTAAATTTCATTTAAATTAACGAATTTAGCACACAACAAAAGTATCAATGTTATGTCCTCCAAAACTTGTGTTTGATGCGTCAACCAGTCGATGTGAATATCCAAGCAACGTCGTACAATGTCAAAATCATCCTTCGGTATCTGAAGACGTTTTAGTCGAAGCACAAGATGCAACGGGACAACTGATATCTTCTACTACTGAATCTTTCTGTACAAGACGAAAGAATGGAATTTATTCATTAAATTCTTGTTCAAAGAGTTATTTGCAATGTCACAATCAGGTTGGTTTTTAAAATTTTTTTATTTTAAAGTTCTCTTCTTTTTAAATGGAATTCATATGCATAAATTCTATTTTCTTATCTCTATTTTCATAGTTCTGAAATCTTCCTTTTTTATATTTAATTTAGAATTGTTAAGAGTAATAAAATAAGTGATTATACTATTACAATGATGATGTAATTCCTGAATTGATTTAGAAAGGGACAGTGAAATATTGTCCAGAGAATATGGTATTTGATCGAACTGTTGCTGCTTGTAAGCCAGAAAAAATTTGTAATTTAATAATGACATCACCACAAATGTTTTTTGCAACAACATCTGGATATGCAAGAAATGGTGATAATGAAAATGTAAAATCAACTGAAGGTTATGGATCATTTTCTGCCTATTATACGTAACTTTAATAACGTATAGCAGGCTTTTTATTTATACGTTAAAATATATGCATTATATCAGGAAACCGTCATATTATTGAATTAGAAAATTTGAAACTTTTTTTTATTGTAGTGCTTGCCTTCTTTTTTTTTCACCCAATTAATTTATCAAAGATTTTTTTTATAGCTATCGAATATTCACTGTCAAGCTGTTATGAATTAGCAGACGGTGATTATTCGACGGGTTGTGTTACGGACTTCATAACATGCATTAATGGTACCGGAATCCATAAGAAATGCCTGAATTCAATGGTATTTTCAAATATTTTGCGTCGATGTGTTGATTACGACCAATGCTCATTTTTGATGTATCGAGCATTGGCTTCGTTTCATCCGTCGGACAGAGTACTCAACCATAATGGTTATTCCTTTTATTGTTTACTTCGATTTTCACGGTATGTTTAACAGTTCTTATAATTTTTGCTGAAAAATTCAACCTTTTACAGAATGGGTCAAGCATGGGAACGCTGTAGTTGTACCGTCAGTATTTCATCCTAAGTTGTCACTTCCGAAAGCTAGTAATTCAGGTTAGTAATAAATATTTTTTTTTATATTAAGAGGCAAAAATCAGATAAAGTTATTTTATAGAATGCTGCGATTTGTGAGATGAAAGCTATTAGCGCATGATTTGTAATCTAGCAATAATACTTATCAATCGGGATTATTGCCATAACATGTTTAGAATTTACATAGTAATCAGGTTTTTTATTAGACCAAAATACATACATCATACGCATGCCATTGCTTAGTAGCGAGAATACAAAAATTTACTTCAGATTCTAGAATATATTGGACGATCATAGAAGCGCAAAAGTGAAAGGTTGAGATTTCATCTTACACTTGCAGCAAATTAATTGAAAAGTAAGAAAATAACCTAAGATTATATATAAATCGTAAGTAGGCTGATTGGATATTCCGTGCTTGACTGTTCTGTAAGGTTTGTTTTATGGTGCAGTTGGAGAAAGCTGCAAATATGCTCGGGCACATTGTATTAGTACATCCAATGAAAATGCCATTAATACGCCAGGTGAGTTCTTGTTTTATGATTTTCAGCTTGTAGTTTTCTATCTCTCACTACCTTATGATTTGGTAACATCAAAAGAAATACTCGAAGAAACTTCGGATAATTCACTCATTATAAGCGCAAAAGTGAAGAGAAACACGAGTTTCGAGACCACATTGTGTATGATTTTATTTGCGTGCTTTTCTAACAAATATTTTAATGAATTTGGTTTTTTTCAAATTTAGTTTCTGATGGAGATATGAACAGCTGTGAATATGCTAGAATGCAGTGTATCAATGAAGCTAATGAAGAGATCAATGAAATACCAAGTAAGTTTGATGTATTTTTCTAGCATAAAATTCGGAAAATCTAGCAAACTATGGGAAAGGTTATATATATATATATATCCGTACATTGATAGTTTGACGACTTGTATTCTGAGAGCTTGTATTTCTTTTTAAAAAGTATTTAAAATGAAGCTGTATTTCTTTGCAGAAGAATATACTGTCATCAATAATCAAAAGCAAGTTATTACTTTTTTTGCCTTCACTTTGTAAATGCCTTTTAGCTGAGAATTATCAAGAAACAATGGGATCGCATTCTGAAGAAGAATATCAGAATCAGTTCTGCTTGCCAGAAATATCAAAAAAACGAGTAGGTTCGTGATGAATTTTAATTTGTAAAATTTTTTCTTGGAGCAATTGTGCAGCCATGCAGTTATAGATGTAAAGAAATTTTGCAGATTCAATCAGATGTGATAGCATGGACGATGGCTTATATGCATTTGACTGTTCGGATCAAGTTGTTGTTTGTAGCTTTGGTTGGAAAAAAATTTATGGATGTCCACAAGGACAGTTATTTATTCCTGCACACCTGGGTTGTGATGAATTTTGGAAATGCACAAAAATAAATCCGTGTAAATCTGGTTATGTTGGTGTGATTTATTTAGGAAAAGTTAGATCAATTCCATCAATTCAACCTCTGTCAATCGGTAAGTTCCAATTCATTATAAAGATTTTGCAGTTTATCATGAAGTCAATTTTATTATTATTAACTATTCTGTTTTTCTAGGTGGTTTTTCATGCGTAAACAAAGACGGAAATTACGGAAGGCAGTGTTCTCCCATATACATTAAATGTGTTCAACAAAGAGCAATTTTGGTGAGATGCCATCCAGGGCAACTTTTCAATCAAATTTCCGGTCACTGCATATCTTTAAATCGTTGTCCTATATTCTCAACCACTGTTGATACTGGCAAGGTATTTTGTAAATTTTTGTTGTTTTATGGAAATTTGACAACTTAATATCTATTCTCTAGGTTCAATGTGTTGAAAATGAACGTCTCGGTGTTGATATTTGCAATGATTACTATTACACATGTTCAAATGGCAAGCTTGTTCCTAATAAGTGTCCACCTGGTCATTCTTTTGATATAGTTCATGGAGTTTGTGGCTCCAAATGTGACCTTTGTGGTTGCGAATATGATAATCGAGCAAGTACATCTATATGTAATCCTGGAGAAATTATTCCTCTTGGACCTTGTGAGATAACATACGCAGAGTGTAATGCACAGGGAATCTTCGAACTGAGACATTGCATGATGGTAAGTTTTTAATAACAGTTTTCATAACAGTTCTATGTTTCACTTTCTGATATATGCAGATCCATAATCTGGGAAAAGAATTTTGATTATTTTCAGAATCAAAGTTTTGACTCAGTATTACGTGCTTGCCGATTTTGGTATAGAATTGCGGAATGTTTTCAGAATCCCGTGAATGAATCTGAAGTTACCTCTGTTCCTAGATCACATGTAAGCCCTAGATGCCTATTTTGCATCTTACTTCATTTCATGCTAAATTCGTATTTCCAGCAGGTACATGATTCATTCAAACGTCCACTTCAGTTCATTCCATATTTCAAACCAAACCAGTACGATAGAAATCCGTACGAGTTAGGATCACTATATATAAAATCCACCAAAACTGCGTCATACAGAAGTAAATCTTATAATTTTACAACAGTTTTGTGTTTCAAAAATTTTTTTATGTTTCTCTGTTTTATAATTGCAATTTCATATTTTTTTAATTGTTAAACAATCGAGGAATTTATAAAAATTTTAATGCATGTTAAATATAAAATATTGTACTTCGTACAGATCTTCCATATATGTACTTTGGCATGTTGCAAGCTCCATCAAGCAGTATGTTTATTCCGCATATAACACGACAACAGCAAGCTAGTGCGTTGCGGACTGTTCAAGATACTTTCCGCGTCAGTCCAGATCTATATGAAAGTATACCGGTAAGTGTGCAATTTCGTTGAAGTATTCATACAGAGCTGTTTTAGTTTGCTTCATTTTTTTCTTTTAAAATTAAATTAGAAGAAAATTTTGCAGAACATGCAAACTCTTGCAATATTGGATCAGTTTCATTTACCGGGTTTTTCGGCTTCATCTACCTCTTCGTAAGTAGATTTTTGTCATGTTGAACAGTCACCGCTGTTGTGATTAAATATTTAAAAATTCCAGTCGTAAATACTGTTTCAGGTACGATTCAACAGTGGTTTCATCATCAGATGCTGATAATCTAGAAGGTTAAAAACAGTTATTGATATTCAGGAAACAGTCACTGATGTTTTTCATAATGTTGCGTTTCAGGGACAAAATCTGTGACTGATGATTTTGTCTCAGGTAGCGGCGAAGGTGATAATGAGCCTACAGCTGATGGTAGTCGCGTGAAACGTAGTATACCATCGTTTGAGGCGGAATTTCCGGAAGCAGAAACAGAATTAGAAATGAAGTTGGACATGGAGTTGGAAACAAAATTCGAGGTGGAATAATTTTCTTATTGCAATCTCACGATGCTTGCAATGTTGCGACACCTCATTTTTTTTCCTTTCTTTACAGGATATAAACAAAATACAGAATCTCTGTCTTTCCAAAACGAATGCAGCTAATATTCCACTAGGTTTTTGTCGTTCGAATTACATTTTTTGTAAAACAAAGGTGAGATATTGAAATATTGCTTCTCTGATTTTTGGGAAATTTTGATTAATGTAATTTTTTGGTTAATTTTTAGGAAAATACGGTTTCTTTAATGAAATGTAAAGATGGAGATTTATTTGATGGCACGTTAGAAAAATGCGTACTTGCATCGGATTGTTTGCTAAGCAAACCATCTCATCAGAATGATACAAATGAAAGTAGGATTAAACTGGTTTATTGTTTGCCAATGGTTTCAAGAGAATGAAAAATTAAATCAAAATTCATATTATTGAGAGTTAGCAGCTCGAATAGTACAAAAAAGATTATTCTTGACATTGAACTGCTCAATGGCAAATGCATTTGTGGTAGGAAGGAAGAAATGAAATTGAATATCCTGAAAGTTTATTGATTGTTAAAATACCTCAAATATGTTATAGGTACTCCATGTGATTTATTGTCAGATGGTATCTATGCGTTTTCGGGCTGTAGCCAGCATTTTCTTTCTTGTATAGCCAAGAAAGCATTATTGAGAAGTTGCGCAAATGGATTATATTATGATGGAAGTAAACAACAATGTGATTACAAGGAGCATATAGCAATTTGCAATAATAAAAATACAATTTATGAGCAGTCTTTACTTAGTGTAAAAGGTTATTTATTAATTTAAAAAAACTAGGATAACTTTAATGAGGAGTAATTAAGTACTTCTATCATTGGTGGAATTTTTCTTTTTTTAATTTAAAACTTTATGATATAAATATGCTTTTCCGGATGGTAGTCAATATTCTTTTAATTGTATTTTATATTATACTTTTTTTACATACTCCTACTAGGTTTTTGTAAATTTTATGATCTTTCATGAATTATAACGGTTGTAAAAGTAGCTGAAGTAAAATTTAAGAAACTCGAGTACAAATAAATATAAAATAAAGAATTATAACGTTGACTCAAACATTCTTCAGATCATTCGAATCTTAGAAAAGTAGTAGGCGAAGCAAAAGTAGCGATAGGTAATGCTGTTCATGAAGAATCCTCCACATCATCCAACTTTACATGCTCTGTTGACAGTACTGTATCACTTGGATGTTCGCCATCTTTTGTTATATGTGCTGAGGGTATTGCATATGTATTCAGCTGTGATGGCAATCTCGTTTTCGATCAGGCAAAGAATTTAGTTTTCAGATTTTTGATTTTCTTTTTTCTTTTTATTTTTTTGTTTTTTTTTTTTGTTGCTAGGATGAAATTTGTTTTAGTTTAATGATCAAAAATAAGCATTACTCAAAAAAAAAACCATTTATTTTTATATACTATTATTTTATATACTAAAAATACCATTATTTATGCGAGTGAAGTCAAATGAACTTGCAGATAGAAGGTTCATGTAACAGAATTGAGGATATTCCGAAGTGCGGTGAAGAATACAACCAACAAAGAGTGATCTCAGTGACTAATGGATTCAGTTCCTCCTCATCATTGGAAGGAATCGGTGCGATTTTTTTAATAATTTTGAAATAGAGTATAAAAGGCATCGATAGTTGAAGAGATTTTTAATACCATTTAAAATTTTGGAGTTAGGATTTTAAAATTAGTTAAATTACTGGCCAAATTTGAGTTAATTCTGCTCAATCTTATCTGACTCCTCAATTTTAAAGTTCAGAAAGAGCGATTTAAAATAGCACCGTATATAGAAAGATTATCATGTCTAAAAATCGTTGGAACATTTGAGCATATAGTAAAGTCGGATTTCAGATGATTTGCCACACACCTTGGTAAATTTGACTAAGATTTCAAACAAACTTTCCAGCGTTGATTGTATGAATGCTCGTGATGATTTGTACTCTCCTCAATGCTCACCATTCTTTTTCGTTTGTTCCGGTTAGTCTTTCATCATAAGTCGACGAAAGTTTTATGTTTCCGTAATTTCCATGATTTTTCAGCTGGCCAACTTACCGGATTTGTATGCCAAAATGCATTAGTCTTCAATCTTGAAGCAAGATTTTGTGACGAGAAGAAATATGTTTCATCTTGTAATAAAACTCATCTATTTTATTCTCTCTCAACATCACCTGTCACTCAAGAAATACATCTAAAACCAAGCTTTACCACCATTCAACCATCATACCACTCAACTCGTAAGTTTGTTCAATCCATATTTAACTATTTTTTTCTCTTGCATAAGAATTAATTATTTATAATTTTTGCCATTTTCCTTTAATTCTGAATGTTTTAAGCATATAAGCAATGGGAATGTAAGAAAGGATTCAATGGTATAATATTCACTGGTTGTTCAAAAAAATTCATTCTCTGTATTCATGGCATAGATCACTTATTCTTCTGTCAGCGTGGCCTCGTATATAATAGCAATAATGATCGTTGTGACCATCCACAAAACGTTGCTGCTTGTGGTGGTGATGAATCTCGAACTACGTTTAGAAAAAGACACGGTATTTTTTTTTCTGAAATTTTGAATCAAAGAATTTCTCACGTTTGTATTCGCTGTTATGCTGAGAGTTTAACTCTTTCAGAAACATCACATTTCGACAAAGATTTGATCTCGAGTATTCGTGTTGTAGATTTTCGAGCAAATAGTTTTTCAAGTGATGCAATGCAGGCACGTTGCCATGCGTCAGGAGGTCAAACTGCAGCATACGGACATTGTCGAGGAGACTATATCTCCTGCCAGAAAGATGGAACTCTTCATAAAGTAAGTGTTCAAGTTACTATTTAGCATAAATATAGTAAGAAAAGTTTGAAATTTAGGCGATGCTTAAATGACATCCTTTCGCCTTTTGCATAGGTTATATTAATTATCAATATGTTTCAGTCGTATTGCGCAAATAGCTATTTGTTTGATGAGGTTGTTGGACGCTGTGTTCCAGCTGAAATTTGTGGAGCAGTTGTTTCGGAATCAATATCACTAGCAAAGGGAGAATGTAATGGTCTAGAAGACGGTGTTTCAAAAGGAATCGGTCCATGTTTAAACCAATACTACGTTTGCAAGAAGGTAAGCTAATAGTAAATATATCCTTTAAAAAAAAAAAGGTTCTAAAATAAGATTCGCGATGTTTAGGGTATTCCGATTCGCAGACGTTGCTTTAAACGTCTGGAGACATTTTCTGCAACTGCTGGTGGATGCGTAACACGTTCGCGGAATCCTGAATGCTCACAAAAACCAACTGTACTAACAGATGAAATCAGAAAACTCAACAATATAGAGGATTTCTGCATTCATCGCCTGGATGGCTTATATCGTCATCCTACAGACTGTACAAGGGTCTTGCAAGTAAAACTAAATTTTTTATTATTTCTCGTGCTGAATACTGCAGGTATGTATGGTATGTATATAATGATGCATATAATTCTAAATAGCAGAATTTACTAGATTCACCAACATTTTAGTGTTTCGGCGAGGAGGTATTTGAACATTTGCCATGTAATGATGGACTTGTTTTCAATGAAATATCCGGTGGTTGTGATTATAAAAGTAATGTGCCTGACTGTACCGCTATTTCTGCGAAATCCGAGAAAGGTAATTCGTATTCTTAATATAATATTCTATATAGCATATTCCACTTCGAAAATTTCAAGAATCTGTCTAAAATCTGTTTTTCTCACAGGTTCAAATTCGTCATCAATAGGTTCAAACTGTAATGAGAGATCTCACGGTGACTTTCTGGCAGATGAAAATGATTGCTCCGTATACTATCGATGTATATGGGGAAAACTGGAAAAGCTATTTTGTCCAGAGCATACTGTTTTTAATCCTATACTCAGTGTATGTGACTTTCCCAGTGCAGTACCATATTGTAAAGTTACTATGTGAAATTTGTGATTTGCATATCCTAAGCCGTATTACTGTAGAAAATGCTTGCGAATATAATTGATAATACCGTTGAGTTTTCTTTTAATTCAAAATTTAAATATTTGAAAATATATTCCCGTCTTAAGCTCAACATGTATAATACTGGTTTGGTAATAATTTGCAGCATTAAATAATATGCTCTGAAATTTTTTTTTTTTGACTAATTTTGATGGAACTTGTTTGATGTTTATAAATAGTTATGAATTGAATTGCTTCAGAGAAATATTTGTCCACATGGCAATGGCCAGAATTTCATTTTAACTGTATTTCAATGGGAATAACCAGGAAAAAACCTTTCAAATATATTATTCTTATATTTAAATTGATGATTCGTGCAGTGGGCGATTTACCGCCATAACTAAAAGATTTTCGAACTAAAAATTTATTTCGAATCTAAATTAGGTCAACGTTTAATTGAAACGTTTAATTTATCATGATTTCTTATGTTAGAGATATACATCTACCGAGAAGATCTTGCATATATAAGGAACCTAATTCACAGTGCGATTGATTTAATTGTGCTGTTCTTAAAATTCTTGAATACTATTTTGTTTTCATGTCATCGATTTACTGTTCATTTCCTATGATATTCTGTTATTTCTATTCACTTCTAAAGTCATTTAATAACTTAAGTGTTTTCTTTATTAAATCATTTTAACGACACTGCAGCCCTTATATCATTCGATTAACATTCACTTTGTTTGAATCACTATTTCTGCCATTTGTAATAATTTTTCTTGCTGAAGCTAATATAAATTATGTAAATAATATGAGAGAATATGAGCGATTTATGACTTACTGTGAGAATATTCGGCTATAGTAACAATATGACTGATAAAACGAATCTAAAAATCCCTTTGTAAGGAATTCTCGCACATTTGCGTGTACTCAATTTATGTGACAGTGAGCTTTCACCGTGGATTGAGTGTAAATTGTTCTAGATGAAAGTGGTATATCTCTAATAAGGGGAGAAGAATAGAAGAAAGGACTGATAAAAGTTATTCTGTTTTTAATCTCCTCTCGAGATATATTTATAATGTTAATAACTTATTGATATAAGATGATTTCTTTTTTGTCAAAAAAACAATTGAAAAAGTAGAATAATGATATGATTTAAACAAGATGAAGGGATGGAATTGCAAGTATCACAATGTTTCACAGACGGATGCTTATCATACGGCTTCCTGTTTTAACTTTTCAATTTGCTTTCGAGTAAAGTCAGCATCTTGTATGATAAGTGTACTCATTGTAGCATCCATAATGATTTTCGGAATATTTTTTTCTTTAAAATCCACGCACATTACATAGTCCACAACAGTTTTTGCAGAATCTTCGGGACAAACTCGGAAGCGTCCACCGGCAAGTATTATATGTCCTCTAAAACAAGTAATATATTGCATAAATATGATATTTACCAAAGATCGATATAAACAGTGCTCTAGTAACCAAACTAAAATATAATTTAAGATTAATAAAATACATTTAAAAATATAATCAAATTCCAGATTTAGAAAGTATTTAAATTTGATAATCATTTTTATTTTTATGCAGAAAGCTAAGGAAAACGGAAAATTCATAGTATTGATATGAATAACCGAATTTTCTGGGGATTACGCTCCGCACCCAAAAAATCAAAGCTTCGTGCCGCTTCAAGAATTTCATCACCAGAATTGCGGAACGTACGACACATCAAGAATTCTCGTCCCTTTATCGTTGCGAAGTCTTGCATCGCATACTGAAATATTATTATTTCTACTCAACAATTTAAAAAAAAAAAAAATTGAAATTTGCAAAAAGTGATATGAATTCTCTCAAGTTTTTCAAATTTGACAATTCTGAAATTTTTGTTTTATAAATCCCAATGGAATCGTTAATTGTTTATCTGTCTCTACTATTCCTTTTAATATATATGAATATTTTCTCATGACAAGGATTCAACTATTTAGCAGATACTTATTGACGACTTTTTTGATCAAATTTGGTCATGCACTGCAATTGAATTGTAACTACAATCAATTTCAAGTACTTTAAACATTTACATAAACAACATCCATATTGGGTGATAAATCATCAATGATCTTAACACTTGAGATATTTTTATTGTATTTCGTAATGTCGGCAAAGTTTTCCCAATGTTCCGCGAAACATGGTTGTAGTGGAAAATCGAATACAGTCTGTAAAAAGAGAAAGAAAATAACAATATTGAAGAATTTATCTAATAATGATTTCTTTTTTACAGTATGCGGCAAAACTAGAAATATCTTTTACAGTATGAAGTAAAGCTAGAAATGTCTTTAAAGAGAAAAAGCATGAAATTTTAAACCTTTTCCAATGAATTGATTCAAAATTAAATTACTCACATCGAAATATAATTCAAGAATTCAGCATTTAAAATAAAGAGACAAAAAAAAGGAATAAATTGGAAAAAATACCCGCATAGTAAAAATTTTTCCAATTGCATAATATTTTGAGAAAACAATATCATTTTTGTTAGCACTTTTCTGCTTCCATCCATCACGATTCTCGAAATCGGGCATGTTGACCAATTTCATCAGATCTTGTAATGCATCATTGGCATGTCTCATTCCCTCCGCATACTTCAATTTTTTTATTATAAATATTATAAATAAAATTTTTAGAATTTAAAATTTTTAAAAGTCGTTGAATTTGTTGAAATCTTTAGTACAGTAATGAATATAATGTTTTAATTCCAAAATAATCAAAAAATAACTTTCTCGACATTTGTTTTAATTCCAAAATAATCAAAAAAATAACTAACTTTCTCGACATTTGTCGTGATGATATTCGGAACATTTGTAGGAGTTATTACTGTAGCCATTTTAATCTTGACCTATTTAGACGGAAGTTACTCATTAAATTCATTTTATGAATTGTTAAATACATTGAATGATCCATGGTAGTTTACATTTCACGACAATCTATTATGTTAGAGTGCAAAGGTCAAAATAAAGATACAAGTTTACGTAGCAGTAACGGAATTACTTCACAAGTATTTTCTATTTGTTCTTGGTGATGTTGAAAAAAAGCATGTTTTTGATATAAGCAGATGATATGAGCAGAATGAGTAATGACATTAACGTTTGTTAAATAATTTAACGAATGACATTTAGAAAAAAACATGCACGTGACCAACAAGCAGTTACGCCAAATTAATAATCTGATTATATCCTATGCCATAAATAATTGATTAATTGAGGAAAAAAAAGTGATGGAAAACAAAAGAAAAACATCAAATCTATCAGATGATCATTTAACAATCAATCACATAATCCCTCTAGCCGACATAATGAATTTTAAAAATTGAAGAAATGAGTTTATAATTATTCATAAGAGAAAAATTCGAGTGGAATTCTTCTATGAAATTTTTTTAACGAATTTTGAAAATGACAATCGTAATCAAAGTGCATGACTGAAATACATATAAGTAAACAAAATAAAGATGAAAAATGAAAAGTGCTGCCTTTGTAAACTATATATGTAAGAAATTTTGGTAACAGCGTAATTTAATATATTGGCAAAAACTTCCCAACACCCTTTTTCCTTTGTTTTTTGTTTTCTTTTTTATCGTAAAAAAAATGCACTGACCGACAAGACGTAAAAAATTCATACAAAAATTTTATGAAGTCATGACAAGCAAAATCAAAGTATATAAGGCGTGGATGATAGAGAAAAATGAAAAAAAAAACCTGAAATAAGAATTAACAACAAACAAGTATAAGGAGTTAAATAGAATAAAAAAAGAAAAAAAATTGCTTAATGGAACTTGATTTATTTCTTAATATAATATAGATTCTATAATAACAAAAAAAAGAAACAACTTTTTGTCCTTTACCAACGAACTTTATATAACCCATGTATTAACAGGAAGAAATGATAAAATTTTAACGGATAAGAGTTGTTAGTAATAGTTAAATGATGCAGAACCGAGTTTTAATTAATTGGAAATGTAATGAGTGGGTAAGAGAGAGGACAAGAGAGGAGGAAATAAAAAGGAGAAGTTGGAGAAGCAAAAAATTTGAAAATGTGATTTCAATCTCTTGAAGATTTTATAACCCAATCTTTCATTGTTTCCGCAATTAGTAATACAATTGTCTTTACTTTATTTCTATTAACATAACTATTATACAGTATGCAATGTGAAAAACTGGAAAATGGCCGATGGAAAATTTCTCGCAATCACACACCTTCGATTAATTATTTTAAACCCTTTTGCTTTTAGATTTTTTTTTCTTGATTTCTTTTCATCTATCTTCATAATTTTAATTCCTACAATGATTCAATGTAAAATTATAATCATTCTGATTTAAAAAAAAGATCAAAAAAGTATCGAATGTAAAACTGATAGTTTGAAAATTATATAATAAATGTATTAATTTTTATAGTATATATACTGAGAAATCAACATGTCATACAATATTACAAAGGAATAATTTTTCCTTTATTCATAATATCAGCAATTTGAAATTTCTAAATTCGAAAGTTTCATGTTTATACTATTGATCCATGCTAACGCATTTCTTTTATCAGTTTGATTTTTGGTCTATTAATTAATACCATCTGTGAAAATAGAAAATGCAAATGGCAGCATCCATCAACTAAATTGCATGGTAAGGCATCTTGCAAACTAAAGGGAAAGGTAATTGGCAGTATTAACGAGACATTTCTTTAAATTCATTTTAAAGTTCAAAAATATTTGCGGAAATTCACTACAGCGAACTGAAATCACGTTGTGCAATGCATTAACTTTTGCAAATAACAACGGGATACAGTAATATACTGGTAGTTTTGTTATAAAAAATCTGCATAATTTATTTTGTCTCAATCAATTTTTATAAATTGAATTGTTAATTTTTGTGTGGATAATTCACTGTTTAAATCTAATCAAGCGACGGATAATTTCCTTTGTCTTAAATTTCTGAAAAAAAGATCAGAACATATTATATGCTTGATATAATCATAAAATATTTTCCATCTAGTTCGTTCATGTGAATGTCAAAGCTGCATTTGAAAATATTTTTTAGCAAAAAAGTGATAAAATCAGTTTATATCAGTTACACATTTTCGATCATATTACCCTCATTAACCATGTCTTGCTCAACTTTATAAGCATTTAAAAGAAAAGCTTTCAAAGACTCTAGATTATATATCAATGAAGACTTATCACCTGAGAAGATATTAACTGATCAATGCGATGGTGACATCGTTGGTGCTATGTGCAAATTCTTCTACTTATCTCAATACTATATTTTCACATCTTTTACTATTGGTACACTAAGATTTGACATTATCTCACTTGCACCAAAAGTTGAAAATCTAAATAGATTACATAATTTTATTCTTGGTATCATTTCCAGAAGATTTTCTTAAAGTGTTAGCAATATATGTGCAGTAATCATCCGGTGGAAATTATTGACGTATTGAAGAAAACATTTCTCAAACACTTGAAATAAATAAATTCCTCTACGATAATCCCGATTATCGATAGTGTAAGAGTAAATTTAGATGAAATAGTTGATTGATAGACTGATATCATCAGTATCTTTAAATTTCTAAAATTTTTAAATTTCTCTCTTCTTCGCTTAAAAAAAACTATGTGAAAGGCAAAAAATAATTAGATTCTAAATAATTTTGGTGTGTAAATGACTCGATTTTAATTATTTTAAATAAAAAGATAAGCAATAAAGATGTCATCATCAAATTTTATATTATAATTGCTTCTAATCTATTTTGTTTATTCCATTATATATGGATGTTTGAAGCGAATTAGAATCGGAAAGACTATTTCTCTCAATAGTCATGCGATGATTCTTAATTTAATTTTAACATCATAATAAGATGGAAGAAACAAAAGATTCCCAACAAGAAGCTGTCATATTTCGAGATGATCAAAGATGGTATTGTCGTAGTAGACTTTTATCAAAATGGACGTCACTTAATCATTGATCAGTCAAACTTTTAAATATTTTATAAGATGATTAATTGTTGGAAATAATAGAAAAAGCAAAACTTTGATTTCCTTTCGACATTTCGAGTTCATTCTTCAGAAAACAATTTTTTGTCAGAGTTATCTCCTCATGCCTTATTCATTTCGACTAAAACCTTTAAAATTTCTCCACTTGAAGAATTCATATATAAGTAATACTAGAGTTTTGGAATCTAATATTTTAGAAGAAATAGAGAAGCTTTCAGTTTACTGATATGTTTCCACTTCTTTTCAAATCTCGTTTATTAGTACCATTTAATATATTTTTATTATTATTAACTGAATTATCTTCCAAAAAAAGGAAAGAAGAAGTCGATAAGAATATAGACGTTTCAATATCTTTTACGGAACTAATTTCTCCATTCTTTTTTTTTTTTTTTTTTTTTTTAGAATACAAGGGAAAGAATAATGTTTTAATTTAAGTGATATTTCAATATCAAATGGTATATCATGACATGCCATTAATGTATCATTAAAAAGTGTTAATGAATGGATTTCATTTTATGAATGTTAAAAATGAATAAAAGAATTAGCTTAACCTTTTCGAACTGATTGATAGATACGATATAAAGTCATGCGTACTAAACAAAATCTCGAATGTCATAAAAGCCACATGTACAATTAAGCCTCAGCAAAGCCTAGAAATCATATTTAAAAGAATAGTACCCAATCTTCTAAAAGTTTAACCATTTTGTCGAATAAGCCTTGCAAAATATAGTTCGATTAAGACATAAAGAATGATAGCAATTCAGGTTAGAAAAATTACAAAAATTGGTTAACTATAAAGATATCATCTCATCAACAAATAGGTAACACAAACTGCAGAGATGCGAAGGATTGGAAAGCTTCGTTTAATTCTCATATCGAATAAATTAAAATCAGAAAAGTAACGATAACAAACAAAGACGGATTAACAATGAATTAAATTAACCGGTTCAGAAAGCTTCCCACAACGATGTTAATCTTCTAGCGAAGAAGATAGGAAGATTAATATACATCCATATGTTATCTTTATTAACATCAACATATGCTTCTGCACATTCTATATTATTTCTTTTTGATTTAATAAACTATTTTAATGCATGAAGCTTCTTCATCATTTCACGCCATAATAAAAGTCATTCAATATATCCATCCGTTAGAAAGTCATTACTTCCTGATCGACACTTTTTCAAAAAATATCCTTACTTCTACAATTTCAAGTAAAAAAACCTTCTCGACATAATATATTCATCGCACTTCTTTCCTATTATATTTGCATAAATTAACACCATTATTAAAATATTGATCTATCATAAAAACCATAATTTGCGAAGATATCAATCTGACCTATTGGGAGAGTCAAAGGTCAACGCAACGCACAAAATATAATAAGCCCATTTCTGCTGATTTTTAGGGTTCGCTGCTGTTCCTATTGATGTTCGTGCCTGTCGCATTCCTCGTTACATATTTTATTTTCTTCAAACTTTTATTTCAGTTAGCATTTAAAAGTCAGGCTTTTTCTTTTCATAAATAGCACAAAGCAAAGATAAGGGAAAGAAGCTTAGAACGAACGATATTTAATCAATGACTTCTCCGTTCTCTCTTTTCCGGTAATCTCGGATCTAATATAACGTTATCTTCCTTCTGTATCATTCCGTCATAAAGTTGAAATGAACAGGCAAAATAAACACTCCCTCATTGACCAATAATTTTCAAGCGTCATCAACTGAGATGCTCACGCACACACTTACACTCACGCAGAAACACACATGCACTTCTCCCTTTCTTTTCTTATCTGCTCCTCTCCATAATCGGCAACTTTTAATGGTGTCATCCACATCGATCCACGGCATTGCGGATTATTGTTCAGCGTATCGATCATACTGTGTAGTCTCCAGCTTCGTATCGTTACTTGTTGAATGAGGGAACAAAGAAGAAATAATTATGAGGGGAGTGTTACTTGTTATTTTATGAAAATTGGTAAGAAAAGAAATAAAGAGGATTAGACAACGATAGGAGCGAAAGTGGGTAGGACAACATGCAGTGGCAATAAAGCAGCAAAAGCGCGAGGTGCGGGAGAAATCAGTTGTGATTGACAAGGCCGGTAAAGGCTTTAACGCGCAGTGTTTACATCCGTTGACTCGACGACACGTGCTGCACGCACTGTGGTGTGGCGAAACGTTATTTGTTCCCGCTAAATTAATCTGACGACGAGAGCTAGAAAAGTGGAGCTTACTCGTGTGGGTGGTTAGTGGCAGTAGTTGGTGGCAGTGGTGGTGATAACACATCATCGGTGTGTATGTGTATGCGTGTGCATGTATATGTACGTTCATAGCGGCATAATATTCGCAAGCCGGCGACGGGAAACGTGTGCGCCTACGCCGTGACGGAAAACCTGTGCGTCAAAGCCGTAGCGGGGAACGTATACGCTTATTCCGCGATAGAAGCAGTCAAGTCTCTTGCATCGGGACAAGCAGTTTTGACGGCATTCACGTACGGGTTTTTCTTGGTATGCCCGACCCACAAGACGGTTGCCGCAGGAAGCGTAAATATTCAGAGGGCCAGCCTTCTGTTGCCCCCCTAAAACAGCTGCTTAATCAGCACCAACAACAGCAGCAGCATCAACTGATGCCAACTTTGGCCAAGACACCTAGTAATAATACGGTGAGTATATTACCATTCACCAGTTTCTAAATATTCATTTTATTATACACTAGTGGTTCGTGTAGGTTGACTATGCCACTTTGGAGAATTCCATTCAGTTTTATTTTAAAATTATTACAACACTAACATATTTTTGTGACACTTGTGCTGTCTGATTTTTAGAGACTTATTGTTCAACAGCAAGATTTATTTTATTCTTCATATTGGTAGAGAGCTGGATCTAAGTTATGAAATGCCTTGTAACTTTCATAAATCCTATGGGAAAGATTTTAAAAAATAAATGACATTAGAACTGATATGATACCACATTCGCTTTAATGCGCATTGTTGAAGAACTCTGAGTTACGCAGGATACATCAAGCGTGATCGGATGATTTTGGGTTTTTCATTAGATAATCAAAAGCAATTTACGTTTGTTTGTGCTTACGTTACGATCCCAGAAGTTCTTTATCGCACTATTTTCGATATACTTGATTTCATGCTTTATTTTATTTAGTTATATTTGATTTTGTCATTTAATTTGAATAGGTGACAAAATTTTTCTCCTTAATTTAGAAATCATAATTTCACTTTTCTTCTTGTGACATTATCTCGTCCCATATTATCTATTTATAACTCGTTATCAGCATGTTAAAAAAATACTTTCACTTAGTCACAAATCCTGTATAATTTGTTATGAAGGCAAATTTATATTATATATTTTGCATTATTCTTGTTTCATACCAGTTTATAAGTTATTGATCTGGAAACATAGCATTTCAAGGAAATTCAACCTGGAAACATGGCAATGTAGAAATGACAACAGCGAGTTATGCTTCGGATATCTCCGTGAAGCTAAAAAAACATTGGTACTTCGTTGAGTGTTTGATATCATTCAGACAAGTGCATTACTAATTGAACTGAACGAAATAATTTGAAGTGTAAAAGCGCATGCTACTACTAGTACACGACTTTGACACACTTCCTATCAAGTGATTATCTGACTTCTTGATGATGAGATGTCCAAACTGTGATTAGTTCAACAGTGGATCATTATCATGAGCTCTCAGACTATTTCTGGTGAACCAACTGATATTTCATGAGAAATGTTAAATAGGATTAACTTTTAGCTAGTTGCAGCAGCTGCACGAAGCATACACACAGCACAAGGACATATCCGCAACCACAACCGATCACCGTGCTCCACCAGTCAAACGTAAACCTATAGATCAATCTGAAAACTCAAAGGTTTGCTTTTTATTTAAAAAAAAAACAAATTCCATGTTCCGAACGGCTCTATTATTTCATATGACATGTCTTCGACCAAGAATATGATTGTATGTCGGATACGTCTTACTTTAACTTTCCGAAAGAAATTCTTCGTGTCGATGACCAAACTGTTCTTTGGGCACGTTTTGTTTTCATCTGTGGCAGACTAGCTAGTTTATGGATTAAACGGAAACAGATTGATTGCTGCTGTTGGAAATCTTTTTTAAGTCGATGAGCGGTCATATTTGGCATATAATTTATACCGTACCAGAAGATATTGCGCATGGCATAACCAAGCTGCCATAAATATGATGTTCATTTGTTTTTATGTAGCAGTCATTTATCGCCTGAAATAAGGCAAGATATTTTTATGAGCAAATGGAAGCTTGATTTTTGTAGTTATGCGAAATTTATTTTATTTTGTTTAAGTTTGTGATCTACAGTAACATTATCTTTTTTTTATTTGTAGTATGTAAGAACTGATTTCGTTCTCTCTCATTGTTGTTTTTAATTATGGTGAAAGTTGGACAATTTTTTCCTTTGCATTAATGTCCTCTGTGAAGGATTCAAACTAATTGTTTCCCTTTTGGATCACTACCACTGGATACGATACAAAAAAGAACTAGTAACAGCACACTGCAATGTCTTCTGTAGGGTCATCATCATATGTATTAGACCATTGTCGTTATATTTTTTTCATCTTTGCTCTCATTTCTGCTGTTTCAGTTTTCAAATTCAGGGGATTTTAAGCACAAATGCTAAATAAATACTTCAGGTAGACGTACCAGTTCAAATCGTGAATTCATTACCAGGAATTAAAACAGGAATCAAAACGAATAACAACAAACAGTTCAATAATAAGACGAGCGCCCGTACAAAGCCCAGCACAGAAGGAGAATATCAGGTTCCTTTTTATGTTAATAAAAAATTCGTCAGAAAAAGGAGGGAATGAACAGAGCATTATTTTTTTTGTCATTACGTATAGAACTGAAAAGCGATCTCTATAACCACTTCCTAATTTTTTTGTTATTTCATCATCGTTTTTCATTTTCAGTGTGATCAAATCTTTCTCACTGTGTTTGTTGTTGTTATTTGCTAGTGGCAATTTTAAAATGTTGAATAACTGTTCAGAGCACTCTTGGAAAATTAAAAAAAATTGAAAAAACCAAACATCTCGATATGAACACTTTGTTTTTGAATGAATTCAATAATTTGAAAAATCAAACATTCCAATATGAACATTTTGTGTTTGAATGAATTTAACTAAATAAGTTTTGTATATGGAAGCTAAGATAGAGAGTCGACTTGAAATTATCTACTGTTTAGTCTGGAGATTTCGATCTTCTGTATTATGCTCTAGATATGAAGGATTCGTTCGAATGAAATTTTTCGATACTACTTTTTTGATGGAAACCTTATTAGTAGAGCTATATTACAGCTGATTAAAAATGAGGTGCTCGTCTCTCCTTATCGGAACCAGTATGAGGTGTTAGAATTTTTGGGTAAAGGTACTTTTGGACAAGTAGTCAAAGCGTGGAAGAAAGGGACGAATGAAATTGTTGCAATTAAAATACTCAAGAAACATCCGTCATATGCACGACAAGGGCAGATCGAGGTACCTTATTTTTGTCTTATTACTCACTGAGTATGATTAGAGATCTATAGAGTTATACTACAGCTGATTAAAAATGAGAAAATAAGGTTCATCTCTCTTTATATTGGGAAAAGCGTGTGGGAGTTTTTAGAAATATGGAACAATCGTAATTTTTTGGCCATGTAACATACGGCTCTTTTGATGTTGATTATGAAATATTTTTCTAATATAAGTAGTTGGACAATTGCTTTAGGTTTCAATTTTATCGAGATTGAGCAATGAGAATGCCGAGGAATTCAATTTTGTTCGGGCTTATGAGTGTTTCCAGCACAAACATCATACCTGTTTGGTATTTGAAATGCTGGAGCAAAATTTATATGATTTTTTGAAGCAGAATAAGTTCAATCCATTGCCACTTTCCAGTATCAGACCAATTGTACAGCAAGTTAGTTAATTTCTTAGTTTCTACGCTTCATTTTTTTTTAACTAAGTTTGATTTGATTGCTTGTAGTGCGAGATGTTGCTATATGCAGCCATGTCTGGCATACAGTTATCGCTCCACCATAAAAAGACTTATTGGGTTGAACGGCAAATAGTTTTGATAATCCTGTTGATACAGATTTTATATGTTGTCCTTAGGATAGTTGATGCAGTTCTCCGCTTTCTTTTTTGATACATTTGTATTTTTCAGGTGCTTACTGCACTGCTCAAATTAAAGCATTTGGGATTGATTCATGCTGATCTGAAACCGGAAAATATTATGTTAGTTGATCCGTCAAATCAACCATTTCGAGTAAAAGTTATTGATTTTGGTTCCGCATCACACAGGAGCAAAGCCGTTACAAATACCTACCTCCAGTCACGCTATTACCGGTTTGGATATCTAAGTTTTATTACTGTCATTGTTATGTTATTGTGATTAATATTCCAGGTCTGATGATTTTCAGAATTTCCCTAAGATGCTAATTGAATAAGCTTTATATACCAGTTAAAACAGCATTGCATTGCGTACTTCAATATTGTAAGGATTCAATTACCGTCTTGCAGTACAGTTATTTCACTGCAGGTTGATATCCTACTGCATGTTTGGTATACTATTGATAGATGTAAATTATGAGTTGCATGAATTGCAATATTTTATGATCCATTATTATTTATTACTTTGCATTATCTTCATGTCATTATTTTAGCATGAGAATAGCATTATTAATGGAATCTTCAGAGCTCCGGAAATAATCCTCGGTTTACCTTTCCGTGAAGCTATTGATATGTGGTCGTTAGGTTGCGTGATAGCAGAATTATACCTCGGCTGGCCGCTTTATCCTGGCAGCAGCGAATTTGATCAAATCCGATACATTGTACAAACTCAGGGACCGCCGCCATTGCAGATGTTATCAACAGCAGCTAAAACACATCGTTTTTTCAAACAGGTGTTATTCCTTCATATTAGTTTCTTTATTATACTCGAGGTCAACCATTACTGTGATGGGCAGTTAAGATTTGAGCTGTTATCAAAAATCACGATAATTTAGTCTCAGAGAATATGGATGTAATCGTTGCATTTGTCTCAGAGGATATGGATGTAATCATTGCATTACTGATTGTTATCATCTAATTTGTTTCAAGGACACAACTGGGAAGGATTCAGAACCTTTGTAGGAGGCATTTAGCGGATCACATAATGCATAGATTTGAAATTGAATTTCATTCGTGAAGATAAATTTTCGCATACGGTTTGACTGTGAAGTCGTTAAGAATTTATATGCTATAGCAATTAACGATGAATTTTGTTGACCATGGGCGAAATATGTTATTTAAATTGACAAATTTTTTTTTAACACTTTTGCATTTTGACCATATTACAATTCTAGATTCACGATAATGGTGTGGCACCATATTGGCGTTTGAAAACTCCGGAAGAGCATGAGCAAGAGACATCTAGCAAATCAAAAGAAACGCGGAAATATGTATTCAACAATCTGGATGATGTCTCACAGGTATGGATTTTTCATTTGAGTATTCAAAAAAATAAAATACCGAATTTATTTCATAACATGTTGACGATGATTTTGAAAAGTATAAACATGGTGGAAATGAAATGCCAAGAAGTAATGGAAGAATCAAAGTTTTTTTGTGGTTGGTTGATTTTTATTATGGATAAGCATCAGAAATTTCGCGAGAAAATTCCTGTTTTCGCATGCACTTTTTTTTGTGTAATTTGAGTGAAGATTTTAGGTAAACATTCCAACAGATCTGGATGATGTTGATAAAGAATGTGAACAGTTGGATCGTGCTGATTTGTGAATATTCTTAAAAAAATGCTGAGTATTGATCAAGATAAGCGTATTACTCCAGCTGAAGGTCTTCAGCATCCGTTCGTTACAATGGGACATGTTTTCGTTTATGGTCCAACGAAATAGTTCGTTTTACTCCCCTTGTTTTATTTTTAGTTCTGTTGCTTACATTTCATACGAATTTACTAGATGCGTAGAGGAGTAAAATTTCTGCTGGCTCATTTGAGCATATTGAAATAATTTTTAATATATTAATGTGATTGATTTGCCATTTAAATGGTTACGGTTTTTATTGTTGAAATAGATTTGCTACTATTAAAGGTTGAAAGTTCGCTACGGTTTAAGCTACTAACATTATTTTTAAACCTCTGTGCACTTTTTAAATTATTCTGTCCTGGATTTTTCACTAATAATGATAAGTCACTCGACTGCCATATTATGAAAGATAATATTAGATTCCGATGAGTGTTAAATTCTAAGTAATATTAAACATTGTATCTAATAGAGCTTCTTGAGATTTATGGCGGATTTCTTGTGTACTTATATATGTAACTGAAGTCAGTTTATTTTTCGCTCTATAATTTTAGTAATCAAATTGCGCATCAGCGGATGGAAGTGTGTAACCGTAGCGGACGTACGGCTGCACATTCGCAACTATTACAGCATCGTAACGCTGCTACATCATCACAGTCATCTGCTCCAGCTGCAACACTTGGTGCATCTGCTCCTATAATCAATGCGCCTGTGGCCGCTACGGCACCACAGAATGTTGCTCCAACATTACCACAAGTACCACAACTTCAGCAAGCGGAACTTACTCATTTATTGAATCAGTATGGTGCAGCTACTGCGGCAGCAGCTGTGGCTGGTACGCAAAGCTGCAATCTACCCTTTGTGTATCAACCTTTAACCGTCTATCCGTATGGTGATTTTTTACTCCTATTCAATTTACTGCTAATTTATCGCATATATAATTTTTTGTTTGGTCATTCCGTCAAAAAACTTAACTCTATGATATAGAAATGTTTAGGGATAACTTCCGTTTACCTTAATATATGTTCAGATCTACTGTCTACTATGAAAATATATTGATGTAAATCACTTAAATTATCGATCTTTTTTTATTTGTTTATTATTTATCCCAGTGATGCAAAGAATTCCTCTCACTTAATAACTTTATCATGATTAGCAGCACTAACAAATTATTGCACAGTGCTTAAAATATTTGATGCCTATTTTCATTCGTAGACGTATAAATTTCTTTTGTTTCTCGATAATCCATTATCTTCGTGTATTATTAAGTTATATTTACTTTGAAAAATATCCAAAAAAGAGGAAATCGAAAATGAAATTGTGAAAAAGTTATTCATTTCCATAAGAGCAGAGAATTATAGCTGTCATTCTATCGCCAACAGATTATGCAGATGTTTTAAAGTTAAACAATTACATAATCCAATGTTGCATTCTTTTTTCCGAAATTTTGTGAAAAATCATTGTAATGAAGATGTTGCATAGAAACGACGGGTGGAAGATTTTTCATTTTGCGGTTTTTCTCGCAATAGTAATATTTCTGTTTCCTATTTTTCTTTCCTCCTCGTTCTTTTGCACTTAATGTTTTTTGATTTCTGTTGTCGAATTGATATGAAAATAATATTATAGCTGCACGTCAAGCTCCATTCGCAGGCTTCATGAATCCGCATGCAGCAGCAGCTGGAACTTTGGTACCACAACTTGTTTCAATTCCATTTGTGGATGGTCCAATGTTAGCAACGCAAGCTATCCCTCCAGCTCCAGCGGCATGGACGCAAGCGGCTACAGCGTCATTGATGCCGTGGACTCTTCCGAACACAACAACACTTTTTGCTAATGATTTCATCTTACCCGCACATTTACAAACGACGCGGAATGTTGCCGCGCTAGCTGCAGCAGTAGCAGCGGGGAGTCCTTTTTCGCATCTTTTAGCACCACAAATCAAAAATTATCCGGATTTAGCAAATACCGATCCTGCTGCATTATTTTGGGTATATGTTTCTATTTTTGTTGAGCTGTTGTAAATCTTTTTTCATAAGTGGTTTCTGTAGCAAACAAGCGTTTAGCAAGCTATACGTCATATTCCAGAGAAATACATTTTTGAAATCAATAGGTCCCCTTTATTTTGTTTGAAAAAAAAGGTTAGATAACGGATTCAAGTGATTTATAATAATGATTAAAATCTTTTTAAGAATGATCTTGTACAACAGCAACAAGTCCGTGGACGACAAGCGCCAGCATCTTCAGGAAATGCAAATGGAACACTCACTGCAACTACTAATCTATCTAATCTACGTATGAGATCGGGTCCAAGCGGTCTTGCAAAAGATCCAGCAATTATAGCAGCTGGACCGCGGATGAACAGCACTGCATCAAGTTTAGAAACGCCAAAATACCAACTTGAAACAGCACGGTGGGTTTTTTGCTAATCGTGTGCACTTTTTCATAGGAATGTGTTATATTTCTGAAGATATGATTCCCGGCCACGAGCTTTCTTCCATAAAATTCATAAAATCTCATTGTTAGTTAGCAAAAAAAAAATGAAAGGGAGAAAAGCAAACACAGTTTTCTCTTTTTGAAATCTTTATAAGTATGATGTATTGGCTGTGCTTTTAATTAATCCTAATTAATCATTGATGCATGCAAGTGAAAAATTTGAATTTAAAAGCTGAAAAATTTTGTTTTAAGTTTAGTTAACTGTATGCACATTTAGCATCTTATTAATGTATATTTATCACTATTCATTTGCCTGAAAACAGAACAGCGACATTTTTGACGCCTGAAATATTTTGTAATTTAAAAAGTTGCAAGCAATTATAAATCTAATTATTGATCCCTGACTATCACATATATAAACCAGATTATAGGTGTCTGACTGTGACATATACTTTTTCTTGCATATTTCCTCAGTCATTTGCTAAAGTTTTATATACTTCACAAAGAGTCCTAATTATAACCAACACAAAACGAAAGTTAAAAAAAATCGTTAAAACACTGAATATTATAGGATTGCAAAAAGCATGAAAGTTAAAAGCACGCCATCACCTGCAATATCAGTAATCACGTTATCGTCAACAGACGAAGACGATGACCAAAATATTGTCGGGTTTGTTGCTTTCCTAAATGTTCAGTCCATATAATTTAAGAACATGGTTGTATGGAAATATTCAGTCACACCGGAAATTTTACCAATACATCATATACACTGATTAGGAAGATAAAAACGATTTTTAAAAAAGAAATTAACTTTAAATTCTAGCAATAAATCAGGAAGAAAGCTTATGGTCGGTAGTTGAAACCACGTATTCTTTCTGTTTCTTTTATCATTTTTTCACTTTATGAGTTTTAAAACGGATGCACTACTGCTCCGCGAAATATTATCTTTTTGTAGTCATATATTCATGGAAAGGAAATTGAAAACTTTGCGGTTATTATATCATACAAGCGGTTTTTTTTTTTTTTGCACGCGAGCACAATATATGGAAATCAGACTTGTTTTCTTTTTTCTTTTTTTTTCTATAATATATTTTTTTCTATTTTCTCTCTCTTTTTTCTATATAAATATATTTTTCTGTTCCATTACCAGTTTTTAATATGTTTATAAATTTTCTAATTACCAGTACTTGCTCAAGTTGCTGCTGATGTTAGTGCTAGTCTCAGCATTATATAGGCATAACTTCTGTTCTGTTTATTCATATGTATACTAAATGATGTCTATTATTTATAGATGAGCACTATTTCAGATTTTTTTGATCGAAATCGCTTTTTTATATATCTCCTGTTCAGGCTAAGTAACGAGAATGCGAGCATAGCAAGTTCAATGAGTTCGTCGCTTCTGAGTAGCAGTTCATCTGTACTTATTCCACCATCAACAGCTGGTGTCGTACGTAAGCCAAGTGCTCGTTGTGCTGTGGTAAGACCTATGATTGATGTGAAACGCGAATTTGATGATGCAAACAAAACCAACATTCGTAATTTATTTCCCAGTATGGATTTCGCTACTGCGTTAGTACTGTTTATATTTCCTATATTTAGTATTAGATTTTTTATTATATCAGAAATTATATTGTTTTTTCTTTCCTTTTTTCTTGATAGAATAAAATTTCGTTATGAAATTGGAGAGAAAAAGTTGAAAAGGGAAGCAAATCTAATTTTGCATCCATTTTCTTTCATTAACTCAGAAATATTTATATATTGATATAGATATACATAGCGGTGACAAAATATTTCTCTAAGCACTTTATATTGACGAATCACTTGCAATATCATACTATTTTATTATTTTCTTTTTTTCAGGCTTAATACTACGTTTCCGCCATATTATGGTCATTGAAGAATTAGACTCTATTTGGAAATAATAAGCCTTCTTTACTTTATTTTTAAATGAGGAAGCGATTGCCCAGAACTCTATTTCTTCTCAAAAATAAATTATTTGGTGTAATGGAAGCAAAATGCTTCGGATTCTTTGGTTGATAAATTGCAGTACTCAATAAGAGCTGGAATGTTTTGAAAAAGTTCCGTTTAAGAAGATGTTTGTTCTTTGTGTCGAAGATTGTCTGAAGTGGTTAACTTCAATTGACCGAGGACTCAGTGTCGAATAGCGACAATTTTTAATTCTGCAGGTGCACTTCGTTTGTTTAATTTGCATTATTCAGTAACTATTATTATATAAATTATTTGGGGTAGGGAGCGCCCTTCTCACAGCACACCAGATGTTTTGAAACGGGAGTTTGGAATCTCGGTGTTCATCTCGTCATCTGAATTTAAGAATCAGTTAATTATTTTCTAATATGTTTCTAATGAAACAATCAGATAGGAAAAGTTATGCAAGTAAACAGAAAAAGTGGCTTAGGAAAGAAGAAGAATAAAATGATTGATATAGATTGATTAGATACCACTCCATTTCCTACACGATGCCGTTTATACTTCTATTCTAACAAAAGGTTTTCATACAAAATTTGAAGTCTCTTTCGGTGCATTCTGAGCTTAGAAGTAGGAACTGGGATTATAAAACAAGATAGTTCCTTATCCACCATTTCTATTTAATATTTATTGAGTTTTTATTGCTATTACTTTATTATTATTTATATTATTACTGTTATCATTTTTGTGATTATTTTTGTTGCCTGTTTTCGCTTTTTTAATTTGTTCTAATTAGTTAGCAACGACTTGGAAATGTAAATATGTAGTAAAGTATTTCCAGTGAACATCATTATCGGAATTGTTTCTGATTTTTCGTACCCTTATCAGTTTAAATGCACGGAATTTGTAGTGGTTTTATAATAGTTTATTATATTATTGATACTATTAATCTCATAAAGTAATCTTTAATCCGTCTCTTTTTTAAAAGCATTTTTTTTGCTAATGAAGTTTATCTGTATATTGTCCTATCATGTATTTGCTTGTTATTTGGATGTATATGAAATTCTCCTCACTTTTATATCGTAGTTTCATATTTGTTCTTTAGTAGTCTGATCATATGTTTGTTTTCCTAGGCTTTGCACTTTTCCTGCGAAGCTGTAATTATGGAATGTTAGAAAACGAAGATTGTATGTGTAATTTTGAATTTTTACAGAAAGTATCATTAATTGGTCATTAGCATTAACAGTGGCAACTATTGCTCAGTTGGGATGTTGAAACCGTTTGTCTTCATCACGTAAAAGTAAATATCTCATTTTTTGTACTCACAATCACAATCATCAAAATTGTACTCACTTTTGATGTTTTTTACTCACAGGTTTGTACTCACAATCATCAAAACTGATTGTGAGTACAATCAGTTTTGATGATCTCCACTACGAAAATGGAGTAAGATTTGTATAAACCGAAGATGATTTAGTGAAGTGTCAGTATTTTGCGCAGTAATTGACTGGGCTGGGATGAATTTTTCGAAATTGGTTCACGGAACTTACTGGAAATGTGGTTTCCTGGTCATGTCTACTTGGAATGCTTATTACTTGATTATTGCTTGTTACTTGGTGGTTGCTGTTTGCTTTATCTATCATTATACTGTATGTAAACTGTAAACCTTTTATTCCCTAAAAGTCTTATGAAAATTTTTTAGAATTTTTTTGACGAAATTGGTCGGGTAAAGTGTCCGTTGTTTCTAGTGTGGCTAAATGGAATTCGTTTATTTGCTAAGTCCAGTTTAGCTGTCTGAAATGTTTCGTTTTTATATCGAAAAGACAAGTGGTTTTTTCTCGAGAATAAGGTTTATTATTTTTTTGCTCATTTCTGTATTGTCTAAATCCCAGGTATCTGAAAGCTGTATTTTATAATAGACGGTTTTTTCTGGATATGTATATGTAATCAATTTCAATAATTTTCATTTTTTCATATACTCCTACTTTTTTTTCTTCCTGTAGACGGATTCATATATGGTTGGAGTGTTTAAATATTTCATTTTTTCTCATTTATGGATAATATTTTCAGTAATCTTTCATTGGCAACAAATGCGTTAATCACATATAGCAAATGTTTCATCACTGAAATAAAATGGAATTATCTTGCTCATGTAAATGAAAATTTGATTAATCTTCTAGAACTTTCTCATGTGAAGAATTTGATGCCACTGAAACATTTCGGCTGCTTAATAATTGTGAGAAATATATAACAGTAAAGTGTGTCGCTATGCAACAAGGGTATTTTGCTGATGGTTCATTATAAGTCATTCATTCAGTTGCTGTATTTCTGCTTCATGCAATTATAGTTGATACAGTATTTATTATCCTCTGGTGGACTAAACATGCACGGTTCAAGAACTATCATAGTAAGTTGGTGAATGGTTAAGATCATTGGCTTCAATACTCTTTCCTGAAGAAAATTTCACTTTGGAAAACATTACATTAACACTCCGAAGCTCATCAATAGATCAGTACATTCTCCATTATTCACATATATCAATTTTCATTACCTTTTTTATTCCGTTATTGTGTTGTTCTCTTAGACTCTGAAAGATAGGTATTTTTCTGAAGTGAGATACATGTTCCTATACTTTCTGTCGAAATCATACGCATTAGTCCCATACGTATGAGGACTTATGCTGGAATTGTACATAAACAAATTTTTTTGGGATGAAGTTTTTTTGCCTTTTTAAATCATTTTTTTTCTTTTAAAGTAGCAACAAAATAAACAAAAAAGAACAAGTAGAAATGAAACAGAGGCGAAAACAAATGAACAAAAATATTTCCGAATGGTTCACTGGAATGAAAGAACACCAAGGAAAACGAGTTATCGTGAGGGAGTGGTGAATCAATATACTTCAGGAGAAACTTCACTGCGCTAGTAGCTGCAACAAGTGCATGACAGACGTGAAGTACTCGTGGCCAGCTTGCTGAGTACGTATTTTAGTTGTCACACAGCAAGAATTTCTGTATGCAACTGTGTGTAGCATTAGAGATTGTCAAGAATTAGTTAACTTAATAACAATCGAGGACTAATTCCTATTCACAGATACTTCTAGAAAGATGACCTTGAAAAAAGCAAGATAAGAAAGTAAGAAACTAAGTACATACTTTTTTCAAACTGCAAAAATAACGATTATAGAAATTCGATAAATAAGGAGTTTTACCTCCTGAAAACAACATGAAATCGATATAATAATGACCAGAAATTAAATAAACGAGCGAAAGTAGAAAACCGGAGACGATAAACAACTGACATAGATCACAAGAAAAAAGAGGAAGTAGAAAAAGCTCAAATAAACAGAACACAGCATCAGTATATCACAGAAAATAGTGTTACAATTATCCCACTGAAGTCTTTACCACTTTTCATCAATTAGAATTATATAGCATTACTGAAAGAATCAACAACTGAATTAAATATTTTTCATTAGACTTAACATTCTGTCGAAGAGAAGCAGATCATACAAATTTATGTGAAAAAAATATGTACAAACTTTCTTAAGGCTATTTGTAGAGACTCATCCTTTGATTTATATTTTTTCTATAAAAAAAAGCAGATTATTGGAAGAACTCTTAAGCTGGAAAGTTTGTCTCTTATTATAAGAAGCAAAACCAAACTTGCTATCTATTCAACTAATGTAAATCCAGAATGCAATAATTGTAGCTCTCATCACTAATTAATCTATTCCCTTTCCTCACTTATTTTGGTTTTGGAAAGCAAAATCACTGAAGTGAATCACTTTTTTTTTTTGTTGTTTTTGTAGCGATTTTAACACCAGAAAAAGGAAAAATCAAACTAGAAACACTAGAAATGGCTATGAAGACAACTAAGATCACTGTTATAACAATAAGACTACCCTCTGCGCGCATAAACCATTACCCTCTTCTCCCTCAAAATTATTTCGTTTTTGAAAGTTTCATTCTTTACGGTTTCTGGATACCTTTTTTAATGAGCGACATACGTTGACGATGCGCTTCGGTTGCCGGAGACTTTACATATGGATTACGATCAATTGACTGGACGCTACCAACGGAACCAGGAGGCAAAAATATTTTATATCGCCTTTCCAATACGTATTGCACATCCTTCGTTTCAACCTTTTGCGCACTTCTGAGAAAAACAATTAGCTTGAAGTAGACTCGAAAGGAAAACCTTAGACAATTTCGAAATGAAGGACAAATTGAATCTTCAAGTAAAAAAGTCCTTAACCTTAGCCTCATCCGGCGACTCAGCACTCTCTAATTTTATAGCAAGCAAGTCGAAATTTCGATAAATTAATACCTATGCTTAGCAACACGTGTCGTTTGTTCAATCACATCATCGACGAATTCTTCAACCAGCTGCAGCAGTGCATCCGAAACATCGTCTTCCACTGCTTCCAGAGGATCCACTGTTTTAATAAGGGCTTCCATAGCATCCTAATAATTACGAAATAATTCATTTCATCAAAAATAGCGAATCAGACATGTTGACTGCCTTATCCATGGCTTTTCTTTTAAATGTGCTTTAGATTTTGTGTCAGTATACTCAGTAAATATTTCATAGTTATCAAAATAAAGTCCTTTAATCCTTACAAAGAAAAGAAGAAACCTTTTCCAGTAATTTCATGTTAACCGGCGGAGGAGGATGTGGCTCAGCTGTAGAATGTACAGGTATCGGAGTAGGTGGAAGATGCCCCAAAGCTTGTCGTATTGCAGACGACTGCCCAATGACGCGTGAGGCATTTACTGAACGTTGTACTGGTGAACGATCTACAGCTTTTTATCGATAAGCAATGATGTTTCTCAGCAGTCATAGCATAAAACGGTGTTTGTTAAAAATATTCATTAAGCGACGAATTTCGATTCGACTGAAAGTTTGGAAAAGAAAAAATAATTTTTGAAAAAAAAAACATACATATAGGGGGCGTTCCATGCTGCATGCTTTCTGGACTTGGTGTTGGATAGCGTGTCACTGTTGCTCGATGAGGAGAAGACTGCTGATAATTTGGATTCAAAGTGTGCATATGAGGTTGACCTGGATGAGGAAATCCTGGACTATGGACAATGTTTTGCTGGGTATTTAATGAATGTTGCCCCTGACTTTGCTGTTGTAACATTTGAGTCGAAGCCATCATTTGATGCTGCTGAGTTTGTTGCTGTTGTTGGGGTTGCTGCTGTTGTTGCAGCGATTGTTGTGATTGATGATGCGGTCCCAAATGTGGTGCTGTTGGTGGACCCATTTGATGAGGCGCTGGCTGTTGCTGCTGGACTTGGGTAACCATGGTTGAAAGCATCTGCTGCTGACCCATTGATGTGACCAGAATTTGGGTTGGCATTTGCTGTGGAGATATTTGTCCGGCTGCAATCATTTGATGTTGCGTCTGCATCATAGCACCTTGAGCACCACCTACAAAAGATATTCCAGAAAAACACATTAATAATGGAAAAGAATTACATAACTTTTATTTTGCAAAAAAAAAAAAAAGAAAAAACAGGATTTAATTTAATGATACCAAAAAAATACAAGAAAAAATAACTGAAACATAATAAATTACCTGTTTGTTGCATTTGTCCTTGCTGGCTCATAATAGCAACACTCTGTTGCGAGATCATTTGTGGTGGACCCATCGACGTCATTTGAACCTGCATACTTGTACCTACAAGTGCTGTCAGTTATAGATTATAATTATAAAGAACTAAAGCGTAACCCAAAAGCCAAGTCTCCTTAATATACAACTGATTATTCAAAAAAGTGAAAAACTGCGCATTTTTCTTAAATACAAGATTAAAAAGAATACACTTTATTGAACGTAATAAAAAAAATTACTAATTCCATTGATGGCTCAAGCACAGAGAAGATGAAAAATCTACGAAGTCATCGAACCCTACTGGGAAATTCCGATCGTTTCGTACAATATATATTCTGGAAATGATACGACTGCACATTAAAGACAAGGCACTAGCGTCTCCATAAATACCGACTACTTCATAAAGTCTAACAGTGCTTAAGAAACAACGGCAAACAAATAAAAAATCATCCGTAAAAATATTTCTATATGAAATCCATACTATCACAATCTAAAGTGCGTCCCATGTATCGCCTCCAAGAATTCTCCATTTCTAAGATAATTAAAATATGGCAAACATGATTTTGACATTTTGAAACATTGGAACAAAAAAGTAAGAGGAACTTCTTACACGGTGGCATATGGATTGGCTGACTGGCTTGCATCATCACTTGTTGCTGGGGAAGCATTTGTCCAGATTGAATCATATGTGCTTGCCGCTTAAAAAAAGTTTACACTAAAATTCTATTTGATGTTGTAAATGCCGATTTCACTTAGAACACTTCACCTTATGTACATATGTTTCTTCTTGACTAATAATAGTGAAAAAAAAAAAAAGAAATAAAGCATCAAAAATGCTAATATACAGAAAATAATTGAACTTTCCAGCCCCACCAATTTAATACTGATAACAGAAAAGTCTTATAATGCTAATCATCTAACCTTCGAGAAAGACATTCTTCTCGTTAATAAGATCTCATATCTCAAGCAAATTTATCGTATTTCATAAGATGTATTGATGAGAAAATATAAGAAAACGTCACAGACCGGTTGCTGAGGTGACGAATGAATTCGCTGCATACCAGCTGGTGAATGGCTCATGTCCACCGTGTACTGCTGAGCCATTATTTGGCCATTGTAGTCGCTCATTACCTGCAAATATCTATGACACCTGCAAATAAGTCTAACCTGGTACATATATTGGTCCAAAAAAATATGACATATGATACACCTATCTCTCCACCAATTTAAGTACGTTACACGTTAGGATACCTGGTAGGCTTCCGTAACAAAACGAAATGGAAAACGTAAAAATAAGACATGTCTTCCGAGATTTAAACTTAGTATTAGCTTCTGAAGTCAGCGCACTTATTCATCCGATATAAATTTTAAATCCTGCATATGATTTCTTCCTCAACATATACTTCCACTCTCCTCTAAGAATCTAAAATTTCATATCTCTATCAATAATTTTTAGTTTCATTAGTTTCATGACATGACTATATCCTGGATAATCATCCAACAAATTCCACGTGCAATACACTGAAGAAGTTTACGATGATACTGTTGAAAATATGATTTACCCGAACAATTTCAGAATTATTGGTGGTTTTTAGTTTACCAGTATATGGATTGCTTATCGGTTTGCTTGAAACACTGGAAGAATGTGTGCCCATGTATTCTCATATTATTGATCCCTGCCACAGGTTGGCCCAATGAATATTTTCGCAAAGATTTTAGTTGTAAATACTCTTTGAAAGCGATCTATAGTTGACTGTATGAGGCCCACAACAAACTTTCACTGAATCGATGAATCATTAAAATTAATATCCACTAAGCGAGAACGAATTTCAAAGCTTCTATTTTACACTAAATTGTAATTTGTTGAGTGAGATTAACAGACAAACATCCTGAACTGCAGTGTCACGTTTGTTAGCTTTTTTTGGTTATTGAAGTACTGGATCTAACGGGAAAATTCTTAGTCATCTGTCCTCTAATCAGTTATAAAACCGTAGTCCGTACAACACCGCACAATATTATGCCCAACCCCACTCTTTTCATCTCTTTCCCTCGTCTCCCCTAAAAAAAACACGCTACTGTAACCTAACTGACTTCCGGAATGGAATGTTACTATGTTCCATTTTCGTCCAGCTGTACGAACGAAGAGTACAATATTACGGAAGATGGAAAATCGTTCCAAGACCACTGATATTGTCAAAGGCGTTGTACAACAGCTGGATAGTTGAGTGATAAAAGAGGGGAAGATGAATACATAAGTGATATGGAAATGGATCTAGGCGGGAAATAGGAAGTTGTTCACTATTTTTGATATAGTCAATTTCTTATTTTTCCGAATAGTCTGCATTTAGCTGTATTCATATATACAATTTGGGGAGCTGGAAAGTACGACAAGTAACTGTGGTGAAGGAGAGGAATTGAATGCTAATTTTTGGTAGAATCCAACTTTTAATATTCTCTACTCTTGAAGTTGCAAACTGCAAATGATGTCATAATAAAATGTTATGTAGATAAAACAAATCCGTACGATTTGAATGACTATAAAGTTCCGAACGAAAACTTCTCAAATAAATTATTTATCATTATGAAATTGACGCAATTGGAACACTTTGTCTTTTTTTAGTCGGTTGAAGTGTTGTAAATTTAGCCGGTTGATCGGTTGCTATCAAACAGAATGCGACATTTGCTAGAAATAATGACACAGCTAAAATTATGAAAATAATTCGCCACTGATCCTGAAAAAATATGCGTAATAATCGTTATTGTTAGAATATCTGCTGAATCATTTTGTTAATAAATGTCATCTGATAATAGCGTAACTGCATGCTAAAGTATTTCTGTATTCGGAATCTCGAGAAAGGCTTGTGGCGCCCATTTAATCGATCTAAGTCTGGATAGTTGCAATGAACTGGAACGATTTGACCATATGGGAACAGCAGTGTAGAAATACGACCAGTTGATCGTATTATGGTATTCGGGAGCAGTATATTAGGTGTAAAAGACTAAGGTATCTAATATAGTAGGAAGATATATGAAATTTGAAATAATACAGTGGGTGTCAAGCAGTCTTGGGTTATAACACAGAATAGCCTGAAGTAACTCTATTTACCTGTGCCGAATCATCGGTAACAAATATTGCAACCAATAATGGTGATATAAGTAATGCAACACATTTGATGAATTGTATATTTGAGATCACGAAATGGCTATGCTGTCTGGAATTAACCGAAATTTATTTAAACATTGTTAACAACTATTCGATCACTCGGCACAATACCAGTTCATGATATCGCGGATTTGACTTATCAACTTTCAACTTTCAACTTTCGGGAATAGTCCTTAATATCAGCAAGTCGTTCTATAGAAATAGATCTATTGATCAAACTGTACAGAGGTTCATATTATCTGATCTTTATCGGTTAGTGACATATCTATTCAGTTTTTCTGAAGTTTGTAGAACATGTTCCATTCTCTGTTGACGTAGTTTGTTTGTTTCGGATTTGGTGCACTAACAATTTGAGTATAATCCATTCAAAAGCTTATTTAAGAAATTCAGGCAATTTTTGAAATCGGAAAACAAGACTGGAAAAAAAAAATGTACACTATTTTTTATGAAACTCTTTTTCTCGCTAAATTCAAAATAATTTGAATAAGCCATTGACAAAAAGTGACGAAATTTTTATCAATAAGGGATTTTTTGGCTAACCGTGCCACAAAAGTACCACATTTATAGAATCCGCCAACATTAAATGCCATAACAGCATGAGTTGTTGCAATAGCAAATACAGATAATGATGTATTATCAGGTGGAATAAAGCCAAGTATACAATAAAATACACCAGCTCCAACTAAAGATAGCGTATTGAAGAAGATCATTTTCTGGTACTCGTTCATACATCTGAAAATTTGGTCAAAATAATCAATCGGACAAGAAAAGAACAACGAATAATGATGGATCAAGGATTTTTTCTGGCAGATCAATTTCGTAAATTTATCCTAAATGAAATTAATTTATGAAATAAAAAATAGATTTAGTGATAAATTTGATACAATCGGGATAGCATACTTGATTTGATCACTCATGAAGCCAGCGGCGATTCGAAATGGTAAAAAGATAATCCTTGGAGTGCCACCAAAAAATCCTGTGCCTTCAACGCTAGAAAAATCATGAATGAATAATTTCTGTTTGGGTAATTAAAATGCATTCCACGCGAAAAAAATTTTAATAAAAAATTATCTTGCTTTTTTTTAAAAAAAAAAAGAACCTGATATTCAAGACATATTTAATATAAGTAGGCCCATAGGATAACAAAAATAATGCAGAAACAATTTCAACAAAGGCATTGGACCAAATAATTAGTATTGCCGGATTTTTTATTATATCCTGAAATTAGTTCGAGTCTTTGCAGTTTTCCCTCGAACTATCATTTTTCAATTATCATCTCCAATGATAAGTTACGTAAGCGATTGTTTTCTCTTGATTGGTTTGTCTGGCATATTATAAGATTCTGATAATGATTCGGAATTTGTATAAATAAAAAAATTATACCAAATATGGGACGTATTTCTCATTGCTGATGTATCCTTCTGATTTCTCTCGACGAATTTTTTCTAACTCAATGCCTGAAGAATGCAATTTTTTTAAATTTTTTGTCTACATAACATTACTTTTATAAATGCATATATTTCTGAATAAATTAGATTTTGAAATGATCATTTAATAATAAAAAGAAAATTTGCTGATAAAATAAGTCAAAATAATCAGATTTTAAATTGACCTGAAACATTTTTGTGCATTTCCGGTTGATCCCGGTAAAATAACACCCAGACAGTGAATATAAATATGCCAAATGCTGCATGTATGTAATATACAGCTGGCCAACCAAGCGATGATTCACAAAGCTTAATCATTGTAAAATTTTAAAATAAAGCTTGATGGCAATTTTGAAATGATGAAATGTTTGCTTATTATTTCAAAATGCAAAATATCTCAGAAAGAAAATGAAACGAACCAAACCGGAAATAGGATTTGTGATAAATGTCGAAAGGCTGTTAAAGCTCGTTAAACCGCAAATAAATACGCCGCTTTGCTTCAATGATGCCCAACGTACTGTTATTACGCCTATTGCTGCGAAATCTGCACCGTATGCTACACCCTAAATAGATTTACGAAGCTTATATCATATATTTTGAGAATTATTTTATGCGCACCAAGTCTATCTGAAAAAAAAAATTTTTTTTATACTTCATACTTAACTTTATGTTGTCTTATATTTCAACGTAACATCACACGCCATTTATCCAAGCTAATGAAAATATTACTTACTAATTAAGAAATGCAAATGATAAAATTACTAAGCTATTGGTAAAAGTACTTGTCTGAATTTAGTAATTAATCTTTCTCGTCAAAAATTTGTGAAATAATCACAAAAAGCGTTTTGAAAAACTGAAGATATAATTGTTATAAGCTTTGAATTATATATTCATATTCAAAATAAACCATAAATAGTACAATCAACAATAGTTATATTTCATTACCGATTGAAAAGAACAGTTAAGCATCTTAAATTTCAATTTTTTCAGGATCATTTTAGCAATATTTTGTTAATTAAAATAACCATAATAAAATATGAAACCAATAAACCTGAAGGATTCTAGCAACAATAAACCATGCAAGGCCCATATAGGCTGTAAGAGGTATTATAAGAGTGGAAAAGGCGGATATAAAACCAGCAGCGAAGAAGACATATCGTGCACCATATTGAAGATATAAAAAATTAAAAGGCCAAACTCCAACAAAAGTTCCGAAACCGAGAGCCCAAAGCAATGCTGACTTTTCTCCTTGTTCATAATTAAGTTCTCTTCCAAAGCTTTCATTATCCTGTACAATTATCAATTATCAACAATTTGTGAGTTAGATTATTTAGTAAAGATAGCTTTTTGCAGTCACTAATTTTTAATTACATCTATTAAATTTGTAAAATATCAAATATATCTTTATATTTTTTCGAAAAAAACATGTCGTATCGTCAATTCTTTCCAAACACCATTTATCTCCACTTTCGATCATCATTTCAATTCAATGTCATATAATAGAAACAAAATATGTTCGAGAGATGTTTTATTTATATGCCATATTAATATTATCTTTTAAAATAACGTCTATGATTGAAAAAGACAGAAATATTAAAAAGGTTTCTTTTTTAAAAAAAAACAAAATTTTTATTCAAATTGCAAGATTCCTTTCTATAATGGAATTATTTTTGATATATTGTTAACTCTAAGTTTTTTTTTTTTTGCTCTCTAAGCATATCATTTTTCTTTGTTCTATTCTGATAAATATCTTATCATAGCAGTAGATATCTATTATTAAGAATGTAAAATAAAAATCTCTCGGTATTATAAAGTATTACATCATAATGTAATAAAATGCATTATGCAATTTGATTCGAGAAAATTCAAAAAAATATTTAGATTTATAATGATCGATATTTCTCTGAATAAAAGTAAATATTCTTTCCGATAATAAACATTATTTAGATTTGATCAGTTTATTTAATCAATTTTGAATGAAACGATAAAATAAAAAAAAAAGTGAAGAATATAATATATAAAAAGTATACGATGATATCATTCTGTGTTTGATTTTTTGAAACAGGCTTTGTCATACATATAAATGTAAAATTCAGCGCAATTGTATTGGAAAATATTGAAGTTAGGCAAATCCATCCAAGCAACAAAATGATATAGCGTGTTCGATGCTCGAATAAACCACCCTCATGCTTTTTCCCCATTATTTTTAGAAACCTAGAACGGGCTGATTAATTTTTTAAAAATTTCGTCTCATTTTCGGAACCAGCAAACATCGTTAATTTTCCCACTAACATCATATTATTGTTTATTCCTATCAATCCAAATATTATGCTCAATTTTCGGATCAAAATTTTCCATAATTTGTATAAAGTGTCGAAAAGATAGTTGAAAAACCAAAAAAATAATAAATATATTCATACAACGCTTTTATGATCCACAAATTCATTTTCACTTTCTGGCGCTATTAAAATGAAATACTTTGTCCGAAACAACAAATGTGAAACTCATCACACAAATCACAACTATTCGAATAAATTCGTTTCGACAAATGATATATATAAGCGTTTCTTCGATAATCTATAGTTGAAGAATTTAACAGACTTCCAATAAGATTTCCCATTTTCTCAAGGAATTTTTCGTAACAACTGTAGATAGAAAAAGATTGATATAATAGGAGTAAATTGAAAAATTGCAGTGCGAATAGTAATGATTGCCCTTTTTTTTATCTATTATTTATATGATTTCAGACATCAATACTGATTTGTCAAATCTTAAAACTAGTTTTAGGGTGACAAATCCCGAGAAAAAAAAAACCATTACATGAAATTGTAGGTGATTTTCTCTTTATTTACTGATTTAAAATCAGCAAATATAGTACAGAAATTATATATCATGGTATCAAACTTCACAGGATAAAATAAATGGTTTTATGAACCAACAAAAGTTTATCTGTGCAAAATGCCAATGAAACAGTAATACTGATTATCAATTTGGTATTACCAATGTTAAGTCCAACTGATTATTAACTTAATATATTAGTATTTTCAAGAAATAACATACTTTAGCAGACGCGACTTTGCTTATTTTTATTGGTACTGTTTTCTGACAAATTTGAATCATTGTTACATACCACCACGTTTTGCAATGAGGCAGTTATGCACTGAAACTAGTAAACTGTCAGTTGTACTAAGGATGTTAACCTGAATAATGATGATGAATGTCATACTGTATTCTACATCAGTTATACTATTAATAATAAATGTTTATTATTTAATGTGAATGATAAAAAAAATATTCATCCAACTGGGAATTAAATTTTTTTTTAAATCAGTCCTCTGTACTGCTTAGCAAGTAATAATCAATTCTGATAACAAGAATTTCAAATTATGGAATAAAAAAGGCTAATACTATATTTCGAACATTTATTGATGGAAGGTTTCAATTTTCGAAAAAACTACAAATGAAAAAAAGCATTCATTCTGAAGAACTTTTATTTTTATACTTTTCTTGCTAGCATGCTTGTCGGTAGAGAAATATTAATGATGAAACATTGATTGGATGTTATGAATTAAAGAACAAATATTTATTCTTTTACTCTTCCTTTTTTACTTTTCCTCCCTGACAAAATTTGAAAGTTTTAAGCTAGAATACTGTGTTGAGATGTAGGAAGAATAGCGGTTGTTGAAAATCTGATGAGATTTTTAACATTTTATCATCTTACAACTTAACATTTTTTGAAATAAGCTGAGAATATTTTGACTAGTTTTAAAGAAAAGAAAAAACTTAGAATACAAAAATTAAAAAAAGCACCGTCTTATCGCTTTTATTTCAATAAAATTTAATGCCTTAATGAAAAGGGTATCAATGAAGCATATATATGAGAAATTTGGCAATAAAATTCATCAAAAATATTATAAAACATTTCCTTTTTTCTCGAGAGTATACATTTGCATGAGATGTGTATATCTATGTGTGTATGTATGTGTGTGTATGTGTCTGAATGCTTATGTGCGTATGTAGTGTATGCATGTATGTGTCTGTTGCGTCTGGTGTCATTTTCCTTCCCAAATTTATATGCAATCAGATGTTATTTGATATGTTTTCATAAAAATTCTGAGAGCTTCTCTCTAAACCTTTTTCATCTTATTTTTCTAATTATTTTAAATTTTTATTAAATATTTGAAAATGATTAACATAAATTTCGCTTTATTTATTATTTAAATGGAAACTTGATACAGCTCCGACAGTAGAAAAGAAAGTTCTACCGGGAATAATTAAAGATACTATTCCAATTTAAAGAAAATTTTTGGCAATTATTTCAGTCAAAAGAAAAAAAAAATACTGAACAGTACAGTCATTAAGCTAAAAATGAAAAATGAATCAGCTAAACAGTTAAGATATGATATGAGCATGAAGAACAAAACATCAAAATAATGCGAAATTTTAAAATAATATTTAATTTGAAACGTACCCATCGTTTTAAGCCTCGATCAATTCTACCGTTACAACAATATCCAACATGCGCACTATACAATATATAAAATTCCGTTTCGATTTAATTTCACTTAAATAAAAGATTTTGAAATTTGTTCCTTAAATTTATTTCAGATATAGATTCAATATTTCTATGCATTTCTAGGAGGAAAAAAGATGCGTTGAAAGAGAATGCGAAGTTGGATAAAACAATATTTCAAATAAAATAATTGATCAACAAACAAGCAAGAATTTGTGTATTATTTATTAAAGTATCATAATTTAGCAAAGTTTTCATTGCCTCAAGCAACTTATCATGATACGAATAATAAAACGAGCAATTAAAATCTAATTTTTAAAAAGCAAAACAAAATAGGAAATAGACAGAAAACGGTTGATATTGTAAAACATCATTACCAATCTTTTTCATCCCTTCAGTGTCCGAAATGTTGTCTAACACGTGGTTTTTTTATTATCAAGTTATGTATTTAATAACTGCAAAATCCTTCCTTACTATTTATCTCTTTCTTATCTATTTCACTTTGGTCTTATTAACGTCAAAATAATTTAGGTTACGACATTGTTATTCATACGAGAAAATAGATCAGATATTTAACTGATTTTTATCGTCATAATTTAATGCTTCGATCTACTGTAACGTTTACGATTCCTTCCTTATTTCATTGCATTTTTATAGTAATTTAAAAGTTAGTTATCCTATCACTGAAAATGGCAGCACCTTGATAAAATCAATTTTTTTTCTTATATGTAGTGAAGCAATAAATACTACTCTGAATATTGCAAATTACTGAAAGGACAGTATTAGTAATAGTTTTTATCATCACTGATAAACTGCGGATATTTGATTTATTGCAGAAGCGAGAAACTTCATTTTTGTATGCTTTATTCTAGACAGAAAGATACAATCAAATTCCAAAAAAAGATGAAGAAGTGAATGACAAAGTGTAACACCGAAAAAATTTAATTTTGAAGTAAAAATGTTTGACAATTTGGATTGGAAATACTACCTTTTCCTCACTGGTTTGTAATGCGTGAAACAGCAATTTTAATGCTAGCAGCTTGTAGATAGTAATGATCATCATTAAGTATTTCTAATCCAAATTTTTTTTTTTCAAATTATGAAGATAAAACTTCAGATTGGTTTGATATTGTCAGCAAATTTAGAAAATCATATTGGAGCTAAGGCGAATAATTCCTGTTGATGTTTCGATAAATCCATGGGCGGAAAGAAATTCAGCATATTGCTCAGAAATGTGCCATCAGTTTTTCGCAATTTGCACTGAATTCTGTTTCGAATCTAAAATTGAATACTTATGTAAATTTGTTAATGTTATATATATGAATAACTGATTTGGAATTACTAGACAGTCATGAACATAAAAATTTCATGATGCATGACAATGGTTTATCATGCTTTTTATAAATCTGTTTCAAGCTAGACGTAAGTCAACATATATGGTAGCAGTATGAAAGCCAGATTTTGAAGACTGTTGCTAAATATCAATTTTATGCCAAAAGCTTGAACAGACATGTTAAGACTGTAAAATAGGAAGGTGAAATTTTTGGCTTAAATTTTCAGCATGCAAAGGAAAAAAACATGTTACTGCGTCAATCATGCAATCAGTTAACACATTTATGGATTAAAGTGGGTTTCTGGTTTTGGCTAAAAATCACTTCACATCGAATCGGTTGACAGGATTTATATTCAGCAACAATACAAGGAAGTTTTTGTCCAATCCTCAATTAAAGTATATTCATTACACATCTTCTAGAATATAATTATCCATGGTCTAATTATACTTTTTCCAAACTGATTTTCACAAACACTTTTATAACACTTTGTTCAGCATTATATATTAGAATGAGAAATATGTGTCCTTAATCTGCATCGTTCTGCAAAATACCTGTTAAAAAAAAAATTTTTGTCAGTACAATAATATTAAAAACATTTTGCATATACAATAATATTAATATGCTGCATATATACAGGTATATTATGTATTTTACAAATATATAAAAAGGTTTAGGTAAAATTGAAGGAAGAATTTCTACTGATAAGATATTTTTTAACGATAAAAAAATGAAAAAGATATTTTGCCTCCTTTCATGAAATATTAATTATCAGTCTAATGTTGAGCAAAATTCCATAGGATTCTTGTCAGAAATTTTGATGAAGGCGATTTTCGTGATGCATACCTTTTCACCAGGCTTATTTTCAATGATGAAAACCTTCACCAGGCTTATTTTCAATGATGGAAAATTTTATCAGGCTTATTTCAAATGATGTAAACCTTTATCACGGTCACTATAAAAAATAGAAACCTCTTGTCATATCTATTTTCAATAATGTAAACGTTCATCAGCTTATTTTCAATGACAAAAACTTTCATCACGCTCGTTTTTAATAATAAAAAACTTTATCAGGCTTATTTCAAGTGATAAAAATCCTCATTAGAATCATTATTATCAGTATTCTGTCATGAACTTTTATCGATAAGAATTTATCACTTATATACGTTTAAAATTCCTTATCTTAATGCTTTAGCTAAATGTTCTAATTAAATATGTTATTGCAAAGATGAAAAAATTGAATAATAAGCCAAGCTATTATTATAAATTTGGATTAAAAAAAAAAGGGAAATAATTGGACTAAAAAATATACTTGTTATCATTTCATTAAACAGTTGACCTGACAACAACTGCTAGTGGCCAATGAATTCCTTCAATGTTTACAGTTTACATATATGGACTCTAGCGTGATTGGAAATGATAGAATTATGGGGTAACTTTAGATTCAAATCACAGTTACCAAACAGTAGTTTGCAAGCATTATGCTGCAGACATCTCATACTGCTCGCAAGAAGTATTGTTGCAAAGTTAAGATTGAAGTCCAATAAAAAAACTGCACTATTAGTTAAAAAATAACTCATTATTGGATTTCGGAAATTATTTCTGCTTCGTAGCCGATTCGGAAATTATTTCTGCTTCGTAGCCGATTTAAGTTTTGTTTATAAAGCTAAACATTAGGAAGAAAAAAATTTCTTCTAATAAGTAGATAAAGCAATAGCAACAAATTTTATCGGATTATTGCAAATACAGTTTCCGACAAAAATCGCAACACATGGTAGAAAAGGGAGTAATATAACGCAGAACGGAAAAAATCTCAGAAAAGAAAGAAAAAAGAAGCTGAAACTTGAGATTACGACCACTTCGATAACCAGTTGTTTCAATCAGCGTATCAGCAACTACTTTCTACCGTATGATATTCACAGCTATATTGATACCAATATGCTTCTCAAAGTTTTATTCTCTCGTTCTTAACTCCTTGTTCTTTCTCTCAGTTTAAGATTTTCTTTCGTCAATTTTAACTTCTTCATAGTCAAATCCACCTCATTCTTTTCCAACGTCGCAATAGTCGTATAAGCTTTGTGCAGCTGAATATGATTTAAAATTTAAAAATAATTGCTTTCCACGAAGCTCGAGCATTTTTTTGCTCTATACTCATTTAAAAATTTCAGTTTTATTAAAGCAATCATACTTTTAAATGTTGGATTTCTATCGCGCATTATAAACAATAGTCAACGATGAAAAAGATAAATACAAGATTATTTATTAACAGTAATTACATTCCATAATTTTTGACTTTTTTTATCTGAAAGTTTTAAAAATACAGCTTAATTTCAGACAATTTTAAGAGACAAACAAACCCTTCCGCAGAACTCCACGGTAATTCGCCAGCTTTTGGGCATCTGAATTGTCTTTCGGCTTGCTAACAAGACAAAGTTGAATATCTGTTGATCTGTGACATCCATGCAAGAAGTCCAGCCCTTAAAAAATTAAAAAAAGCTGCTTTTCTAGAATATCCATCATATCCGCAAAAAGTCCAATCCTAAAAATTAAAAATAGCTGAGCGGATCCTGTATAAATTTTGACTGTAATTCAACAAGAGTACCTCATCTTCCGATCAGAAAAACAATTCCAAACCAGTTTTTCTGGCTTGTTTTAACCAAATTATTCGTTTCTTTTATGTAATGAAATATGTTAACGAAATGCCGGAATTTTGAGGAAAATACAAGAAAGCATACATATGAGAAAAAGTTCATGATACACATGTAGTGAAATAAATGCCCACAAAAAAGAGTTGAAACATCGCCCGGGATAATGGCTTCTGAATAAATCGCGCAATATGGAAGGATCTGTAGTTATATTAAGTGTGTCATTTGGTTTTTTGATTTCAAAGTTGAAATTTATTTTTTCCAAACAATGCACATTCAAAACTTGAAATTCAAAATTAAAAGATGTTCTGCCTAACTTTAGTCATAATAAAAAAAATACCTTTTTGCAGCGGAACGGTGTGATGTATGTATTTGTGCTGAGATCAGTGGTTTTACTTGTCATGATGAACAGCTAATTGATAAACTAAATTGACGCCACCGAAAATAATCAGTAAATGGAGTGAAACAGAACAAGAACCCTACAGCGATTAAACTGATCAAAATAATAATGAAATTTCTGCACGCAATTGATATAATATCATCCCATTGTTCATTAGAAATTCAAAAGTCTTCAGATCTAAAAGTATTTTTCAAGCGCTTAAGTCAGAGTATAATTTTTCTTTCTGAATGCAAGGATAAGATCATAATATGCGAAATATTTATGATCGCTTACCTGTATTAATTCACCAAAATAAGGACAATAAGCTTCCGAATCTAGCAAAATTTTTTTCCGTGCTTTTAAGAAGTATCACCTTCCTTCCTCTCTCCCTCTCCATCTCCTCATGCCCTCTTAGTAATTTTTTGAAAGCCAAAACGTGCAGGACAATTTGAAAACGGCAATGATGGAATATGTCTCTAGAATTAAATAAAACAATCTATGCTTAAGACCAGACACTAATATTACTACTACGACAACCACATTGATGAATAGATTAAAATTAGATATGAAGTCCTGAGCTGAATGACCGACAAGCTTTCAGTAAATTCAGTCCATTCTATCCCGAAAGTACAATGTCCATCCATGCCAAACTCTCTCCTGAAAATTAGTACTGCGCTTTCTCTCTGGAAAGCCACTATGCAGCTATGCACATAATGTTGAAACAATTTCCGACAGAAGTAGCATTATCAACATTCTGAAATAGATGTCATCTTCCGATATGTTCCACCATCCTATCTGAAAAGCTAACATGCTATCATGTGAAGCATATTGAACCGGATTCGTTTTTGGCGATTTTTTTTCACGTAATTTCAGGCAACACCATTTTGTCTGCGAGACCAATATTTTGAACGGTAGCTACTTTCCTAATATAATGGTACCATCCTGTCTAGAAAGTTTGTCAAAAGCTGCTTACTCATTATGCTGAACTACATGGACAACTTTGTTTTCGACATGTTGATACTATCTCGCCTGAGAATACGCTCAATACGCTGTAGAATAGCCAATTTACGGCAATGCCGACTGCAGACAAACTTAAAAAGACACATCAACCGACCACCCCATAGCCAATTAATATATCCAAATCGCAGAATGTCAATCCATTTCATGATCGACCGCATCCTTGTTAAAAATACTTCTCATTTTTGCTACGTTCACAAGCTAAATATTTTTAACTTTATCACGTAGACAATTCAAGCGATGGCATTTAAAGATTGGTCCTGGCACGAAAGTATGGCGACAATAATGCTTTGTTACTGCAGAATCTTATGACGTCGTATTGAGTACGTGTTGTTTTTGATTTCTGCCGCTTCCGGTTAGGTAAAAAAATCCGCGTACTAATGGCGATATTTCTCGCTCGATCGAAAATTTCTGATGCATTTGGAAACATTTTATTCTATCTTGAGACAGTAGAATAGGGGTGTAGGGAATCGAAAGGAGAAATGAGTGATCAAAATCAAAAAAAGTTGAAAGACTAGAAGAATTAGTTTGACGTATGAAACATAGGAACAGCTGACATTAGATCAGAATCTGTTAGTTATTGCTTCTGTAATTTGGCTGTTCTCGTTTCTGAAATTTCTACAGGGAAATTAATTTCAAAATATTTTTTTCTTATGTATTTGCTTAAATATCCTCACATATACAGAATTTCCTTCATGTCCAGAATCTGAAAAATTTCTAGTGCTTCAGAAATTTTTACTTCTACGTTTCAAAAATTGCTTAATGATGTAGTTGTGTTGGTTTTAGTTTAGCATCCCGTAAATTTTTGGAAGCATCTATAATAATTCATCGGTATAACATTTCCTATTGTCCGTATATTGAAGTGAAGTTCTCATGAACGCTGTTATCGAACAAACAATATGGTGCGTAGCCCTAATTTGTATTTTAGATATGTTATATGTTAATTTTTTGAATGTTACTTATGTAATTCCTATGCATGGCAACTTTTCTGTTAATACTTTTCTCCTTCTTACAGAAATGCATAGACTGCTGCCACTTAGCATACGTCCACTACATATTCAAAAAATAACTACTCTTAAAGCAGTTCGTTATTTCTCTAAGACTACCCTTCCACTTCGATGTAAAGTTGAAGTTGGTAAAGAAGCGAAAAGTTTGACTGAAAAAGCAGCGAGAAAGTCGGATCCGTTTTCTACTTTGCAAAATGATCCAACGACGAAGTTTGTTTGTTTCAAAAAATTTATTAATTTGCAAAAGGGAATTTGTGAATGAATATCTTTTTATTTTTGTTGATTTCAGCTTCAGACATCATTTGGGCTTTCATGGTTTCGAATTGTACCCTATTCAGTGTCAAGTTATTGCATGGGCTATTGTAGTAGTACTTATAGCCTACTATGCTTCCGCAAAAATTGAAATCGTCATTGACAGAAGTAAGCTTCATCATTTTAATAAATCATGTATTATATTCGCATCTCACCTACTATTTGTATTTTACATTCTTAGAAGCGCAAAAATGTCTCAGACAATCTCAGAATGAAGTAAAGCGATGGTTAGGTGGTTTCAAATGCGGTTGTATATTAACTAATTAGTTCAATATTTTTACGGTGAGTTTTCCACCGAATAATTCTGGAAAGGTGACATCTACAGTAACAGCTATATATTATTTGATTCTTTAGTTTATGGGTGCATTTTTCAGCGGTCTATTTAGTGTCGTTAAAGTAAGGCGCAGTTTTGAAGTCTCACAAAAGATGAAAAAGCTTGATCATTATCATTAAGTGTTAATTTTACATTTATGGATTGATACTTAAAGAAAAGTAGAATTTTCATATCTTTGTCAGTTTTCAAGGATAGCGGAAGTTATCACTTGGATTTCTCCCTTTAACGTGTTAAAATTACGCATCTATTAAAAGTTAGATATGATCGTCATATCATAAAAGCTATGATTTTTAAGGTTACAAAAATGCTCCATTTACTTGGGCAACAATGAAAGATCGTGATCGTGAATACGTTGCTTTTGGGTAAGAATTTCAAAAATAAATTAATCGTTCATCGGATTTTTCAAGATCTACTGCATTCACTAATTCACTGCAAGCGGTTTTTATGAGAATGGTTTAGCCTCTGTTAAATCGATACTAAGGTGATAGTATTTGTTTTTAGATATTTCAGTAATGGTTTAGGGAGCTTATTCGCCTTTTATTTTAACAATACTTTTGGTTAAAATCAGATAATGTGTAGATTATTTGACTTTTTTACGAAAGACCTTTAGAAATTTTTAATAATGAATATTTTTTTCAGTTTTGAACCAACTCCAGCAATACCACGTTTGGATCTAATGGAAACACTGCAAGAGGAAATGATTGAGGAAGCAAGAAGACGTGGTACGCGTAAGTAAATCGAAAGGCTATACTTTCGATCTCGAGCTAATTTTGTATTTTTTTCTGTCTGTTTCTTTTAGTATCATCAGTGTATATTGTCATTTCTGGTGTCAAGTTAATCATAGAGTACTATCGTTCTTACGATTTTATCTAGTTTCATGTATTATTCTTTGCAGTATCTGTCAATCTGAATTCTAAAAAAGAAAAAAGTGAGATCTAAACCTTCTGAAAAAGTTGTAGATAAGAATTTTAGAAATTACTTTTTTTCAGTCAAATTTCTCAATTAGGTGTGGCACGTTGGATGTCATGAATATAGTATGAATGCAGTCGAATATTTATTTGAATGTCACCGCATCGCTTTATTTTCCACAACTTTAAGACTGCTTTTAACTTAATTTGTTCAGCATATGTAGCATTGCCGAATAGTTCGAAGCGATCATCATTAGTTTGACGCTTCGAAACTTTCGTTTTATCTAAATTTATGTTCATATTTCACTTTCATTTATCATAAAATTGTTTTCCCACGGTAGATTGATGTAAATTCTGCTCTTCTATTTCACAGATTGAACTAGATAGTTCAGATGAAATATTCTGTAGCATTATTATAATATTAGCTGTTGAAAAATTTATCAGTGCATAGTCTCTTATTACATAATTAAAAATATTTTTATTTATAAAACAGATTTTTTGCAATACTAATAACATGTGATCTTATTAGTATTGCCAACAATCTAAGTTTGCGATAGAGCATGTAGTATTTTTAAAGATTTGCAAAAGAAATATTTCAGCAGACTTTGCTTTTCTTTAAAAAAGTAATGAAAAAATTTGTAGATCAAAAGTCTCAATTTCACAAAATATTTTTTTTTATTACGTTATGTTTCTTTTTTTTTTTGAAGAAAAGCAGTCCTAATGCTTCTACAATATACATATATTGTCTTGCTTTCTTAACGAAAATGTCATTTTATAATATTTTTTATTCTTTATGTCATTTTATAATATTTTTTATTCTTTATTCGTTTTTCTAGCATATTTGTTGTACATCACATAAATATTCTGTGAATTATCTCTATATCGAACTTAAACAGTAGTTTTTCTTTGACACTGTATTAAAAATCCTTGGTATTTCTACCTATACACGTATATATGTAATTTATTATTATAAACAATCTAATATCAGAAATCCGCTAACAAAGCTATCCTTGTGAAACGATGCTTTGAAAATTAAAAAACGTAATAACTGCAGTCGCAGGATTCCTTTATCCGGGAAAATTACCGAAACTTATATTTCTTTTTCGCCACTTCATAGAAAAAGTGAAGAGGAAGGCCTCTGACTTTAATAATGTAATCTTTAAAGACGATTCTTTGGTCTGCATTTATTTTCAGGAAGGAAAGTTACTTGCCTTCCGTTAATATATTGCAGTGCGGCTGAGAGATAATGATGAAACCTGTTGTAAGGTTAACATTAAGCCGTTGCATGATTATCAAATCAAGCTTATAAATGATGCATTTTTTGTTCATTCAAATATAAGTTTGTCATTAAAAGATTACATATATCTTCATAATAAGAAGATGTTAAAAGAGGAATATTATTTAAAAAGATGAAAATCGAGCATGGGTGGAAGTTAATTTTGTAATGAAATGCACAGTGGTACGTTCTTTTCGTTTAAAGAGACAGGAAGGAAGCTTACATTGAGCGTATTTTCCATATAACTCAGAATGTAAGGATAATGATTAGATATCACACTGTGTTAGCAATTCCGTTAAACAATATATATATATATACATGTTAGGCATCATTTTAAGAGTTATCCGTTCTCCAATCAAAAATTTTTTTTTAGAATTCAAATTACTGATTATATATATATTAATATAAATAAATTAAGATTTTATATTTTTAATTGAATGATAGATCTAAATTTCAGCGTGCACTTGTTTGCACGCCTGTCATTTCGAAACATCAACAAAGGACCTTTGAATTTTGCCTAGCAATTAATCACTTGTATCATCATTCATTTTTTCGGAATTTTGCATGTTTTAATCAAAAAATTTCACGAAATTTATCGTTTTATTTTACATAGTTACAATGGTTTATTATTTAAATACTTGGGCATAAAATTATGGATAAGGATATTTTACATATTATTAGGACTGATGAATAACATTGGTAAGTTAATTTTTGATGAGCGATATAGCGTCTGTAGTTGAACTTTTTTTCAAACAACTTCAATTCATCATATATTTTGCTTTCATCTCACTTTTCTTTTATTTGTTGTTTGCCATGTCAAAAGTAATCTTATCATTAAGTCTTTCTTCACTTTCATTGTTTTACAATTTTGTTTTACTGTTTTTTTTAGTTTTGCTTTGTTTTTTGAAAAGAAATTCATGTCTATAATACTCCTTAAACGAATCTTCTAGTCATTTTCTTTTTTTTTCCGTACTAAATCATAATGCTTTTTTTAATATAATTTGCTTCTTATTCATTAAAAATGATCGCTTCTGTTTATTTTTGTCCAATTTATTGACTTTTTTTATTTTTTACTTCAGAGGTTTATTTAGACAAGAAAAAAAAAAAACAAAATAAAAAACAACAACAACAACGAAATGTTATTGCACGGTTCTCGTCACCATATCACCTTATCCTATTTTCTTCCCTTTCTTTTCATTAATAAGCTTCATCATATTCTTTTCTATTCCCATCTTTTAAATCTTCAAAAAAATTTTTTTTAAGAAAAATTATTAGTTATATAAACTGTTGCAAGAATATGTATCAATTTTCAACGATCAATTTTCTCAAAATTTTAAAACATTATGTAAAAAATAGCAAATTTCATTCTGTTTTATTCTAGTGCAATATGTTTTGGAAAGGGGAGAATTTCATTTATTCTTTTCATAAAAAAATAAGTATTAGACACTAGAGATATTCATTAAAATCTGGGTGATATGTTTAGTTTAGAAAATCAAAATTCTAGTATCAAAATATGATCAATGTTTGATCCAGTCGGATAATTAAGTAACTATTGATCTATTGGTTGACTCTTTGATTAATTTAGTATAGAGAAAATTATTTAAATAACTCTTTGAGCAAACTTGAGTTGGAAAAAAAACGATTAAAAAGATTGATTAGAAGATTAGAAAAAAGAAATACAGAGGCGAGGAAAAGCAGCAAATCGAAATACTCATTTCCTGCATTCATACATCCGAAAAACTTTATCACATTTAAAACGAGAATTACTAGGAAGAATATTTTTTGGCTTTTATAGTCTTTTATTTGAAATTAAAAGTAATGGCTGAGAAATAAAATTGGAAATTTTGATTACAAAGAGTGTTTGAATCATCAAAAATTTTGATTTAGAAAGAGCGCTTCAATTATCCTCGCTTATATTCGAAAGATATAATCACGAATGGACTTTCATGAAAAAGTTACGTGTTATCGATTACGGAACTTTTTCGTTTCCTGTTGAATATTTTACAAATTAGATTGTCATGTATTGATAGATAATACATGACATCGTCTTCACTCCATGTTGAATCTTTTGGAATATAAATTTCGCATGCTTTAACATTGCAAAACTATAATGATGGTATCAAGATGAATTTCCTGGATTATTCCTTCATACAGTGAACATAAAACTGAAGTACTGAAACCAAATTTTAAAATTAAATGCATACAATTGAATTTCATATTTAAAATTTGAATATAATTATATATCTTTATTTTGTTAACAGTGATGATAACATACGGATGAATTTTTGAGCAGGAAAAAAAATGAAAACATAAAAATTAATTTATGGTATCATACAAAATAAACAAACTTTTTATTTTTATTGAAAATATAACGCGAAAGAGAACATTTTCTATTGTATTATTGAAAAATGTATGATAAAATTCTATCCGTTCATTCTAAGGCATTTTAAATAGTAGTTCCTATATGAAATATAACGATGTATCGATGATGCTATCTGAAGGAATACTAAAATGTAAATATAAACATATATAAGAAAACAGTAATAGGAGAAAAAAAGCTATGTTATCCAAAATAAACAGCATAGGATAAAAATGGAATTAAAAATTTGTGAAATGATTTAAAGAGAAGAAATTTTATCGTTATTTCCGAACTATAGTCGCTTTTTGTTCATTAAAATTAAAACATTGATGATTTATTGTTTTGTGATCAAAAAAAAAAAAAAGATAAATTTATCTTGATAATCTTGATAAATGTGTAGCTACTAATCTTATGGTATGATGAAAAAATTCTGCATAGATAGTACGAGGAATGATTTTACTACATCAGTTTATCAAAGATTTGATAAATGCATTTAAACCTGGCAAAAAGTTTATGCGTGAGAAGAGTGCAAATTTTGATGAAGAGAAACTTAATGAAAATAGCTGAAAACGTCTTATTTCTTTAAGTTTATTGGAGTTTTTCGCAGGAAAATATAAGCTTTATTTTATTTAAGTTATTATTATTATTATTATTAAAAGTTTTGAATTTTATAAAAAAAAAATCAAATTCATCATTTATCGTTACTAATATTATTCATAAAATGTGATAGATTGTTGTTTATTATATTATTATTATTATTATTATTATTATTATTATTATTACTATTATATTGTTTATTATATTATTATTATTATTATTATTATTATTTTATTATATTATATTATTATATATATTAATGAATAAAAAAATTTGCATAATTCTGGAGATAATCGAGCAATGATGAAATTTTTGGTGGCGATAAAAAATTGATTTTTAATAGCATTTTTTTTCTTTCATTTTTTTAAATGTGTAGTACTTCAATTTGATTTAATCCATATTAAATTATAAAATTCAATTTATGTTTCGATCAAAACTCTTTCTCTTGACTTTTTAAAGTTTTGTCTTCTCTTGAATTGTAATCAAAATGGTTTACCTTTTCGAACTTTCATTATTATTTATATGCAAAAAAGCATTTAGTTCAGAGATTATTAGGCGCATATCAA